>CM076084.1:41593529-41688529 GCA_038088235.1 Zacco platypus | reverse complement strand
ACAGACGGTGTTAGACGGGATCAGTCGTGGAGCGGCGTTTATATGCGCGTTTTTAACCCGATTGCGCAGATAAAACGTAAGTTGCACTAGTTTCTTCTTCTCTATCGTGACGTTTATCAAGTGAAGCGCTTCTCAAACAAGAACAAATGTAGGCGGGGCTTGATTGTGTCTGTGTGGAGTTGATTGGATGGTGGTGGTTTGCTATTGGTGGATCTCATGTGAGTGACAGGTTGCCCCGCCCTCATCTTCAGAGAAGAGATTCTGAGTCAAGATTATGAATTTAACACAATAATGATGCGCAGCGATGAATCATTTATGATAAACACTGAAATATTCCATAAAAAACAAGAGTTGAGTTTTGATTTCATGGTGATTTTAACCCATTTATTGGCTGACAGGTTTTTTTGGACCATTTAACATCTTATTTCCTGTTAATTTAATTTCTAATGTTCTTTCGGACATTAAATCCGACAGTAAATATCATAAATATTATAAATATCCACTGCAGGATCATCTCTCTCCTCTCAGTGTCTGAAACGCTGCCATTCCGTCTCTCTAAACCCCGCCTCCCTGAGAGCATCCTCTGCTCTGATTGGTCAGAACCCATACGCTCATTATCATATCTGAATCTCAGCACTTGAGACACAGTGATACGAACAGTAACGACGGCGTTGGTTTTACCGTATCAACCTCGTCAAAGTGGATTTGATTCGGCAGCAGAAAACAGCGTCTTCTCGACAGTTGTGATTGAGGGCGGGGCAAAGAGACGCTGGTGGCCGGCAGCCAACGGGAAGGCGTTATGCAAATGAGTTACAAACCTGCGCAGGTTCAGCAGGAAGTGAGACTGAATTACTGACGACTCGTTTCAGTTCAGAATCGCTTTCTTTTAGGAGACAAAAACCCTGTTTATCTTTGAAACTTCGCAGAGCTTTAACATTCACAGACACGAAAGATGAGTTTAATAAACGTTCTTAATGGAAGAGGCTGGAATACGGGATGCTATTCAAGTTTAACTCACGCTCACGCATTACAGAATGTAGGATTGCTACCATACTGCGGATTTAATCACATACAGTGAAAGAAATGATAAAATGAGACGAGAAGATGAGTTTCCTGCAGACATTTTGCGAAAACTCTTAATGCTTTATTTCTCATCACAACTAACGTTTTGAAACTACTGTGGGTTTTCTTGTAAAAACGTGTCGTAGCATGGCTTTCTCGCGTCGTTAGATCATTGGGTTTCGTGTAAACAGGTGAAATGATTGATCTGAACCTCTGCTCCGTCTCTCTCTGCAGCTCCTTCTGGACGTCATCCACCCTCTCCTGCAAACGTCTCCGTCGCTGATCTGGAGGAAGACGAGAGATGTCCTCCAGCGAAGACGGCTGCGCACACACACACACACACACACACAGACAGTTCCTGCACCTGTTAGTTCATATTCCTATAATGTGTATTTCGTACAGAATCATCCTGAACACTGTGAGTCAAAGCTGAAACTACAGAGCACACGTCTGCAGTCATCATTCACTCGCTCACACTCGCACACACTCGCACACACTCGCTCACACTCGCACACACTCGCTCACACCCGCACACACTCGCTCACACTCGCACACACTCGCTCACACTCGCACACACTCGCTCACACTCGCACACACTCGCACACACTCGCTCACACTCGCACACACTCGCTCACACTCGCACACACTCGCACACACTCGCTCACACTCGCTCACACTCGCTCACACCCGCACACACTCGCTCACACTCGCACACACTCGCTCACACCCGCACACACTCGCTCACACCCGCACACACTCGCTCACACTCGCACACACTCGCTCACACTCGCTCACACCCGCACACACCCGCTCACACTCGCACACACTCGCTCACACTCGCTCACACCCGCACACACTCGCTCACACTCGCTCACACTCGCACACACTCGCTCACACTCGCACACACTCGCTCACACCCGCTCACACTCGCACACACTCGCTCACACTCGCTCACACCCGCACACACTCGCTCACACTCGCACACACTCGCACACACTCGCTCACACTCGCACACACTCGCTCACACTCGCACACACTCGCACACACTCGCTCACACTCGCACACACCCGCACACACTCGCTCACACCCGCACACACCCGCACACACTCGCTCACACTCGCACACACCCGCACACACTCGCTCACACTCGCACACACTCGCACACACTCACTCACACGATGTCCCCCAGCGAAGACGGCTGCACACACACACACACACACATTACACACCCATACAGACAGTTCCTGCACCTGTTAGTTCATATTCCTATAATGTGTATTTCGTGCAGAATCAGTCAAAGCTGAAACTACAGAGCACACGTCTGCAGTCATCATTCACCGGGAAACGTCTTTAAATCAGTGTAAAAGTAAATGTCATGCAGGGAATAAAGCTGCTCACCGTACCATGTTTTTATCAGCAGACGTCACCTGAAAGTTCAAACATTCACAAATGTAAGTATTTACACATATATGGGGAATTCTACAGAATTGGGTGAAAGTGTGAAACGTCTTGAAAAAAATGTCTTTTTCCACAAATTTTGTTTGTATGCAAATTGTATAATATCCAAGATACACATTTCTGGTATTTGTGCAGTTAACCCTTGTGCATTGTTCAAATTCACGACCCTTTCGTTATGTTAGCCACGATTTTAACTGCTTTAAAAATGTATCATATAAATATTTTTTTCAAATTTTTTTGCTTAAATCTATTAATCAACCTCAGTCCTGATCAAAACTACTAAATTAAAAAAATATTCAGGATTTTAACTCTTTAAAACGTTAAAATCTGATGCTGCACAAAAACTAACAACGCATCAAAGCCAATGTTGTTTCTAATCTTTGACACGTTTTTTCCCAAATCAGTGACATCATTTATGAATTTGGCAATTAAAGAGTTAAAATCATGATTTTTTTTTTAATTTAGTAGTTTTGATCAGGACTGAGGTTGATTAATAGATTTAAGCAAAAAAATTTGAAAAAAATATTTATCTGATACATTTTTAAAGCAGTTAAAATTGTGGCTCATAACGAAAGGGTCGTGAATTTGCCCACAGAGTACTGTTGAGTTTTTGAACATTTTCAAAGCATTTTCCCAAAATATGTGTCAAAATAAGATTTGTCACCAAAAATCATTCCATTTGCTGAAACACGGAGAAAGTTATGGCCAAATTAAGACTCAAAAATTCCCCGTAGTGGATGAAAACATCCCGAACAGCACAGAAGGGTTAATTCTCATATTATCTTTTAAGAAAGTTTTGGAATATTTTTCCTCTCCCCAAATGTGTCACTACTGAAACACAGTAACTAATATTTTAATAACTAATATCAAAGTATTAGTTTGAATAAACATTGATCCAAACACTATAATAACATCTTAGTTGGTAATTCACGCTTTATTATTGACAAAACACATTTTTTGGTAGTGACCGCATCACATGACAGGATTTAAACTCAAAACACTAATGATTTGCATAACTGTACTACAATTTTGTATATTTCCCCATGAAATGATTGTGTTTCCTTTCTGTGATGACATGTTTCACTAGAGATACTTTAGCTCGAAGACGTGTGTGTGTGTGTGTATAATGTACGTGTACCTTGTTTTTCTTGAACAGTTGTTTGATGCGAACTTTCGGCAGGTGTGGCGTGTTGTCAGACACTGCCGGTTTGACACCCTGACTGTAATCCTCAAACTCCACGTCAGCAGGGGGCGCTGCGCCCGATTTATACTGCTCTACGAGAGCCAGCGTGTCCTACACACACACAAACACGTCACAGGTCGAATGCTTTCAACGTGTAGTTATACGAACGTTATAAAGATGTACACACTTGTTTCTCGTCGATCTTCCTCCCGGTGCTGATGATCGCGTCCAAACACTTGTTGATGTTTGGCAGGATGTTCTTCTCGGTTTCGGAGAACTGCACGTAACCGTCGGCCAGCAGCCGGATGCGCCGCTCCTCCAGATCCTGCAGCTTCTGTCAAGCACAGACAGGAAGTGTATAATATTCCACTCGGGCCGATTGTCTCACGCTCAAAGCAGATGATGACGACGCACCTTAAACACGGAGGGAATCTCTAAGTGGTAGAGGTTGTTTTGCTCATTGTTGTATCTCTGGAGTTGTGAAGCGTACTCGTTCTTACTCTCATCAGCAATGTGGACGCGAAGGTATGCTTGCTGTTTGGCCTGAAACACACACACACACACACATGTTGTGTTTTCACGGTTTATGGGGTCATTCCATAGTTGTAATGGTTTTTCTACTGTACAAACTGTACATTCTGTCCCCCTACACCCCCCCCCACCCCTAAACCTACCCATCACACAACATGTTCTGCTATTTTACATTTTCAAAAAAGATCATTCTGTATGATTTATAAGCTTGTTTCCTCATGGGGACCAACAAAATGTCCCCACAAGATCATTTACTGGTTTTACTTACATAATGTAGGGAATACACACACACACACACACTCGCACACTCACGCGTACTCACACTCGCACACACACACACACACACTCGCACACTCACGCGTACACACACTCGCACTCACTCGCACTCACTCGCACTCGCACACACACTCGCGCGCACACACACTCGCACGCACACTCACGCGCACACACACACTCGCACGCACACTCACTCCCTCGCACACACTCGCGCACTCACACGCGCACACGCACACACTCACTCGCACACACACACACTCGCACACTCACTCGCGCACACTCACTCGCACACACTCGCGCACTCACACGCGCACACACTCACTCGCACACACTCGCGCACTCACACGCGCACACACTCGCACACACACACACTCGCACACTCACTCGCGCACACTCACTCGCACACACTCGCGCACTCACACGCGCACACGCACACACTCACTCGCACACACTCACTCGCACACACTCACTCGCACACACACACACTCGCACACTCACTCGCGCACACTCACTCGCACACACTCGCGCACTCACACGCGCACACGCACACACTCACTCGCACACACTCACTCGCACACACTCACACGCACACACTCACTCGCACACTCACGCTTACACACACTCGCACTCACTCGCACTCGCACACACACTCGCGCGCACACACACTCGCACGCACACTCACGCGCACGCACACTCACGCGCACGCACACTCACTCCCTCGCACACTCACTCCCTCGCACACACTCGCGCACTCACACGCGCACACGCACACACTCACTCGCACACACACACACTCGCACACTCACTCGCGCACACTCACTCGCACACACTCGCGCACTCACACGCGCACACGCACGCACTCACTCGCACACACTCACTCGCACACACTCACTCGCACACACTCACACGCACACACTCACACGCACACACTCACTCGCACACACTCACACTTGCACACTCACTCGCACACACTCACACTTGCACACGCACGCACACACTCACACTCGCACACACTCACTCGCGCACACTCACTCTCGCACACTCACTCTCGCACACGCACGCACACACTCACACTCGCACACACTCACTCGCACACACTCACTCGCACACTCACACACACGACGCTTCATCAAACCCAGAGCACAGACGGTGTGAAGCATGTGTGGGGTTGAATGTACCTTCTCCACGTCTGCTTTAGTCGAGTATGAATCCTGCTGCACCTTCTCCGTTTGCTGATTGGCCTTTTCTGCTTCTCTCCATTCCTTCTCAAAACGCTTCTTACTCTGGTTGTCAATCAATAAATCATTCAATCAATCAATCAATCAATCAGTCAATCATGAAGTAATCTGCTGCAGGGATTCATGTGTTCATATTTGTGTGTATGGAGGCTGAATTACAGTTTTTTATCATGAAAGAGAATTAAAATGAAAACATTTGTCAACTGAAATAAAAACTTCAATTAAACTATTTTCATAATTCCACAATAAAACAAATATAATTAGTTTTTGATACACAGTATATTGTAAATATTTCAAATATTATAGCTCATGTCATCCCTTTGAAAATGAACAAATTACACATTAAAAGTGAAAACATATTAAATATTGTTTGTGTTTGTACAGCATTACTGTTAAAGAAAATTAAACCTAACTGGCTAAAATTGAAACTAAATATTGTAAAATATTTGAATAACCTGTTTTCACACATATAACTGCTTAATTATTCATGAATCATCCTAAATATTCAAAACGACATTTCAGTATCATTGACACACTATTTTTTCATATTTTGAATGTTTAGTCATTTATTTTTGTGTTTTCACCATTCTTTTGATGTCTACATGGTGTTTATTACTTCTTTGGTAACACTTTACAATAAGGTTCATTAGTTAAACATTAGTTAATGTATTAACTAACATGAACTAATCATGAGCAATACATTTGTTACTGTATTTACTAATCTTCGTTAACGTTAGTTAATGAAAACACAGTTGTTCATTGTTTGTTCATGTTAGTTTACAGTGCATTAACTAATGTTAACAAGATTTTAATAATGTATTAGTAAATCTTGAAATTAACATTAACAAAGATTAAAAAATGTTGTATAAGTGCAGTTCATTATTAGTTCATGTTAACTAATGCTGTTCACTAATGTTAACTAATGAACCTTATTGTAAAGTGTTACCACTTCTTTTAGTACATCACATTAAACTCAATGAAACGCGTTTGTAAGGTTTTAGTGAACTATAACAACCCAGTGCAAAACACACATTAACTCACCATCTCGAGCTGTTTGAAGGTGCTCTCCAGGTTCTGCTGAGCCTTCTTAACTTCACACAGACACTACAACAGAGGAAAAGAGTTTCAGGACATCGTTCTGATCAGTGACGCGTCAGCTCTGTGAGGTCACGCGCGGCTCACGTTCTTGCGCTCCAGCCGCAGCTCCTGCAGGTTTCTGCTGAGCTCCACGCAGATGCTCAGCGTCATGCTCTCGGACAGCTGCTCTCTGTGGTTGGCGTACTCGTTCAGCTCATTCACCACCTCCTGAAACGCCTGCTGATTGGTCAACCTGCGGACACACGCGTTCACAGTCAGATTTCATCAGTTCATGCATTCTTTGGGGATCAAACCCGTGATCTCGGCGTTGCTAGCACTGCGCTCTACTGTTTGACTCACAGGAATGCTGGTTATCAATGTTTAATCGAGAGCCGGTTCACTCACTTTGTGTCCTGATCTTCTTTCATGCCTCGTCTGGAGTATTTCTTACTGAGATTCCTTCAGGGAAACACACATATAACAGGTTAGACCAAGGAAACATGACCGGCAGGGGCCTTCAGAAACACAACATTCTTAATGTACTTGGAAAAAATTATTATTATTATTATTATACACATATATATTTATATGTATATGGCACATTCTACAGAATTCGTTCAAAGAAATCTTGAAAAAAATAATATATTTTTCCACAAATCTTGTATTTACGCAAATTGTATAATATCCAAGATATTATTTATATTATATTATAGTTTTGGAATATTTTTCCTCTGCTCAAATTTGTCACTATCGAAACACAATAATAAATAAATAATTTATTAAGAAGAGTTACATTGACCTATTAAGATTTTGTTTACATCTACCTTGTGAATATATTTTTTAATATTTTGTTTAAAATTCTGACAGGTAAAGGTTTTAACAATATTTCAAGAGTAATTTATGAGATTTGTTGTATTTTGAATCCAATCTTTCTTTGTAAAAGTCATAAAGTTGATCATCTGATTCATTAGTTTGAATAAACATCGAATCAAACACTATAATAACATCTTAGCTGATAATTCAACTTTATTTTTGACAAAACATCCATGTTTCGGTCGTGACGCACATCACATGACAGGATTTAACTCGCATACTAAAACATTAAAATACTAATGATTTGCATAACTGTACTAAAATTGTGTTTATTTCCCCCAAATAAATGATTGTGTTTCCTTTTGTCACTACCAAACAGTGATGATGACATGTTTCTGTAGTGACAATTTTAGATATTTTTGAGTCGAGCTCAATCAGCACATTGTTAGCGAACACAGTTCTGAACAGATTTACACACACAAACACTAAATTTTATGGAATAACATCCAAAAAAAGTTTGCTGAATTGCATAAAAAAGTGTTCGTTAGTGACGTTCCTTAAAGTCACACTGAGATTTCAGACTTTTGAACACATTTAACTCAAAATGATGGTGTATCTACTGTGAAAGAGAGGTGGAGAGAGGAGAAACACAGGAATATTTCCTGCTAAAAATGTAGAAGTGTGTTAAAATCGGTTTCGGTAGAGACATGTAAATGTGGGACACTTTTATTTACTTAAAAATATTAATATATTATTTTTAAATCATGAAACTTTTAACTTTAAAAATAAATAAATAAATAAATAATATATTTTTAAAAACAAATGAAAAAAAATTTCTAGAATTATTTCAATATCATTTTCACTGAAAGTACCAAATAAATTATGATTTTAAATATATTGATATTTTAAATATTATTGTGGAACTCAATAGATAATAGAAGGATCTTAGTAAACATCTAAACTGTATATACTTAAATGTTTTTTACATGTGTTTTTGGTTGCAGTGACACCAGTTCTGTAGAATGGCTCATATATGACAGAACAACATGCGTTCTGTTGATTTGAAAAACAAAATGATGCATAAACAAATATAAGATCATGTGGCTCAACCTGTGTGACCTAATTAATATTCATGAGCAAATGCTCTTTGTATAAGAAAAACAGCGTAAAAATGGGGTCTCTCGCACAATGATGATGACGATATTTGGGGTTTTTGCCGTATAAATGTTTAAAAACCCCTGATCTACACTACACAAACACAAAGAAGTCTCTTGCCTGAGATGTTTGGCATAATTCTGCTCAATCTCAGCTCTCTCTTTGACAAACTTCACATATCGATCCAGCAGATCCAGTCCGTTCTGAGTGTGTCTTTCAATCACGTCATGCTGGTCCTGCAAACACACACGACACACAGGGTGTTATATATATATATATATTGGTGTTGGGTATGTAGGACGGTCTGGTCTCAGGATAGGTGTGGCACATTGTTGTGTGTGTATGAGTGAGAAGCTTGTTTCCCCACGTGCAAACAAACTCAAACTAGCTGGACCGGTCAGTCTACTTCACGCTCGCATGACAACATGATGAGTAACATGACACCTTTGGATTCAAGCGTATGTTTATTCAACTTCTATTGTTTTTTTAAGTGGGTTCACGCTGTATTTTATACTAAGATGAATTCTTATTTAAGATTTCATATACAGGAAGATGTTGGTCTACTTCCTCTTGGTGCTGGAATCATTCCAATAGTTTCTGAGATGCCTAAACCAGTTTAACCTGAACTATCCACACCGACAGTGAAAGGAAATCTCAGCGAAACTGTCACGTGACTTAAAGAAAACACAACATTAGTAAACATTTAGAAAAATAAATATTTTTAATTGCTTCACGATGTGAACCAGGGATCTGCTTTTGTTCTAAATCATGGAAACACATATAATTTGAAATAATTAAATAATTAAATAAAAAGCTGTTTTGTTGCGAGACGGTTCCTGTCAAGGAACGTCAAGAACACGATTAATTTCACCGCTTTATTTTTTATTTTAACTGTTGGGAATTGGTTTAAATCAGAGGCGACATCACAGTTTCTGTCACAACAGCCTAAATAAATTATCAAAACAAAAATTAGCGGGTTTAGGATACATGTTAGAAATGCCAAATTAACGAATTATTATTAAACTGAAGCGTCACATGTGGCGCGAATTTACGGTTTCAGTTTTTTTTCTGTATAAAATACATTTACGCGCTAAAATTCTACTGATTTATAAATATTTTGAAAAGTAACTCAAGTAAACGTTATTTTCATTCACTTTAAAAGATGTCAACTTAATAAATGTCCAAGCTGCAGGTGGATCAATGAACTCTTCAACCAGAAGAACATTTTCATTAAAGGCAGAAGGAACTCACCCAAAGATCTGAACCCCAATCCATGATCTCCGGCAGCTCAGGAGGAAAAACCTGTCAAAGTCTCGAAAAACTCCTCAAGGAAGTTCGTTTTACCTCAGAATCTTCTCATAAATATCAGGAAGTCCCGCGCGTGTATTTTTGGTCATTAGATTTATATTCCCATGAAACACGGTTCGCGGTGTTTCTCAGGTGAAGAGGTCCTCACAGTGCGGTGGTTTCTCTCACTGATCTGAGAAGATCGAGTTTCTCCTCACACACCTGAGGGAGTTCACACACCTTCACAAGATCGCGCTTCTGAATCACTGCTCGATTTCAGTCGATGGACGTTTGGCAACTAATAAAAATAATAAAATAAAACAAAATTGAAAAACTTTATAATCCGAGGTGATGAGTGGCGTTGATCAGATTTGACATGTACTGGATTAAAAAAATCCATTCAAACGCTACTGAACCAGATTAGAGGAGGGAGAGCGGTGAACCAATCACAGTCAGTTGGTGACGGAATGAGCCAATCACAGTCGTTTGGTGATGGAATGGGCCAATCACAGTCGTTTGGTGATGGAATGGGCCGATCCACAGGTGTTTCCCTCAGGATTTATTTGAATATTTGTCCGGTTTTTTAACCAAGCGGAAAGCGGTATCGTAAGACCCTTCCACGACAAGACGCCGTTTGACCGATACAAACAAAAGTTGTTAAGGTCTGTGTTCATATTTATCTGTTCATTATTGGCTTTTATAACTTGTGTTTTAAGTGTCTCGCCATAGATTACAATGATTTACCTCAACAGCTGCCACTGCCGTTTGGCGCGAAAGTTTATGCCTCCCTGTGTCAATAGCGCTAACTTTACCTGTACAAACACTTAATGCTTCTTTATATTGCAAAATTCTAACTTTTATCTGTATTATAATTTCATAATCATGAACACTCTGGTTTGTAGAGTTTACGTTATATATATACATACATACATTATATATACATACATATAAACATATATATACACACACACCGTTTACTGTTATTATTGTTCTCCCTAATTATTAATGAATCGGAGTCCTGTACGTTCAGAGAAAACTGTTTACTTCCGCGTTGCAAAATAAGGTGGAGAGTTGGGAAGTCATGTGACTTGAGGGACGTACAGAAACATCTTCAGAAGTTTGTCAGAATCTCATCCTATCAGGACACAAAGAATGAGGAGATTCTTTCCAAAGTGTATTGAATATCAGTCTAAAAATAACAAAACATAAATAGAAATGGACATATTCACAAATAAGTCAGAGGTTATTGTAATAACGCAGCAAACTATAACAGTAATGAATCTAGAATACTAACATTTTCAGTGTAATCTTTAAATAACAGCTGAAGTTTTAATTATGCAGAGGATGCGCAATTATAACTATCGGTCTGGTGACTCTGGTCCCATGAAATGACTTCAGTATTAACATATCAATAAATATAAATATTTATATATTAATATCTGGTTGCATTTCCCGATTAATGTAAAAAAAAGACAGTAATTCTGGACAGTACTTTAACAGTATCAAAACATGACAGATTATAATATTGTTATAAAGCAGCAGACTATAACAATAATGACTCCTACTGGATGCATCGGGAACTACACGCTACAAAACTATCAAAATAGCAGTTCTTCAATAAAAGACTTCATTTCTCCAGGAGGCTTTTATACATGTGTGTTTATATATACATATATATAAAATATGTATATTTGTGTGCGTGTGTAATTGCATCCATCTCTTAAATGCTAGGGGTTGCAGTTTTGTGATGTACTAGGTTATGATTATTGTTTTTTATTACTGTAAATTCCCTGTTTTTTAAAATTCCTTTAAGTTTTTGGATTGAATACTTATCATGTTCTGTTTTACTATGTGTGCAAACTTTGACCTTTTGACCTTTAAGATATATATATATATGTCTGTATATGTATATACTGTATATGTATGTATATATTATTATATTTGTGTATGTGTGTGTGTATATGTGTCCATGTAGAAATGTGTAGATGTAGAAATTTGACCTGTAATCTTATTTTGATTTTTATTTAGGCTGAGCTAGAAGGTTTTTTTTAAAACTCTGAAAATGATGTATCATTTATGTTCAACGTGGTTCCAAATGCCTGGGCTGAAATCACGATCACATAAGAGAGAACTGCTTCTAAAATGAGTTTCACGAGGAGGAAGAGTCGAGATAACCGCAGGATCTCCTCGTGTGTCCATCAAGAGTGGTCGATTCATCATACCTCATCCTCTAGTGATGGATCTGTGACCTCTGACCTCAGGTGAGATTATTTTTACTATATGTAATGAAGACCAGGTTAATGTTAATCAACCGTTCCTTCAACTAATATGTTCAAAAAACACTAATTCATTCAGGAATGAAACAAGGTGCTGAAATGCTTTGAACTGTGAGTGCCGCCTTACAACCCTCAGCCGATCTGCAGCGTGACTCTGGGGTAAATGTTCAAGCTGATGCTTCACTAGAGATCAATGCATTGATGCCAGTCGTCTCAAATCCCCTTAACCTTTAAATGGATTCGACACCGATATCACTTTCATCAGCAGACACAGACACGGCAAACTGCTTTTTCACAAATGTATGACTTGACCTGAAGAAGGAAAGCACCAGCAGATGCAGGTAATCGCACACTTTTATACTCTCATCATTTCTCGCTCATAATCCTCTATGCAGTGATACACTGATAATGTCACTGAAGCAGTCCAAGTTATCGTTGCGAGTTCTTGAGCAGGGGTGTCTAAGGCTGCGTTCACACTTGTAGTTCAGTTGGTTTGGTTCGTTTGTTCCGGACCCAAAAACAAAACATATAGTCCTGGTCCTCTTAGCGTTCACACTGGCATTTTTAACAGCGAACCTAAAGTTTCCGAACCAAAGGCATAGGGATACGGTCACGACCTGATTGGTCGGCTTTTATGACGTATATTTCTTGACGGATCTCGCTTACCGAACATTCAAAACAACGCTGTGTTCTGGATTAAACACCATCATTTTATGCTTTATTTTCACCAGCTGAGAACTCACGAAGAGCTCATAAAATGTTCAAAACAGCAGCAGGATTTCCTCCGTTGTTCACAGAAACAGAAACTTCACCTCCTCGTTGCTCCACGTTTGCCCTCGACTCATTTTGGATACGCCGATCTTCCCGCGTCGTCAAATCAGCTGACTTGTAGCGTCTCATCTTGTGACATCACGTCCTGTTTTTGGTTGGTTTACGTGTCTTTGGTCCGTGTTGCGTTCATATATCAATCGAACCGCACCAGAGTTCGTTTGGAAGCGGACCGAGACCCGTCTTTTTAGCGGTCTCGGTCCGCTTGTTTGGTGCGCACCAGGGTTTGGATGGCAGCGTTCATTTTAATCGAACCAAACACAACAAGTGTGAACGCACCCTAAGACTCATTTTAGGTTGAGGGCCAGATGTAATATTAACCATACAAACTACAAATTAATTGGCAAGAAAATTAGAAAAACACACTGCTCTGTGAAAACTGCTTCTTTAAAAAAATGCATACTTGTTCCATTGAACTGTTTTAATAAAGCAATTTCACATTCGCAGTTGTGCGATATGATGGTGGTGATATAGAGCCGATATCATGCTTGTACAATATTGCCTGTATATATCAGTACTCATCAAAATGTTTTAGAACATTGTGAAACTGTTGCTTATATCTCCCACTACTGCCATGGAAGGACCCCTTATGTTCAGTGTTGGAACTCAGGTGAGGCACTATCCAGAAAGATGAAGATGAAATGCTAATAGGAATATGATGATATGAAAGATAACATGAATTATTTCCAAACAGGCTGTAGCATCTTCAAAACCCAGCAGTGACGTTATGCCTCTGGATTCAGTGTCATCTGACCTCAGGTAAGATGCTGTGATACAGTTTCCTGATAATATTCTTTATATATGTTCGATTTTCTTAATGGTTACTTCAAGTACATTCAAGTTAATGAAATCAATCCAAAACAGGGATATGCAGAGAGTTTCTCGGGGTCAGAGGCTCACATGTAAAAAAGGACATCCATAATACACTGTAACAAAGTTCTTCAGAACGGGAAGAAGGAGGCGGGAACCGGCGAACGTTCAACACATTTATTAATAAAATAAATCAACAATAAACCAAAAAGTATAAGGGCGGCAGTTCCTCACGGCGACTGCCGCCCACACCAACAAAATAAAACACAACATAAAATCCAGGCCTGGTCCTCTCTCGTCCTTCCCTGTCGTCGCTCCTCCTTTATGCTTCCGGAGCTCCTCCGTGGGAGATACGAGACCGGTGCGCCGAGCACCTGAAGCTCGTTAACACTCGCGTCACCGGCCTCGCGCCGTCCCCCCACGGCTCTCGCCCGCCGTGCTCGTCACATACCCCCATCGCCCCTCGCAGGCCGGGGGGTACCCGCGAGACTGCGCTTACTCCCCCCCCGGGGGCCAGTCTCGGCGGCCGCAGCGCCTGGGGGTAAGGACAGACGAGACGAGAGAAAAGGAGACGGAAGCACAAGGAGCGACTAGGACGAGAGAGTGGAGAGAGGAAAACAAAACAAAAAAAAAATTCTTGGTCCGGCTCCCCGACACACTGCCGCTCGGTCCTCAGCCCGCCGAGAGGCTCTTCCTCGCGGTGCCATGCGATGGCACTGGACGCTCGGTGGACGGCCCGATCCTCCTCCGCCCCCTGGCGGCCGGCGATGACTCCTCCACATGAGGGCAGCCGGCAGCGAGCCCGCCGTTCCCTGCTCCTCCCCGCTCCGGCGGCAGGCAGCAGGCCTCGGCCCACGGCGGACGGCGGCTCCTCCCCGTTACGGCGGCAGGCAGCAGGCTTTGGCCCCCGGCGAACGGCGGTTCCTCCGCTCCCTCTTGGACGGCCGCCACCCCACCTCGTCCCAGGGGCGCGGCAGCGAGCTTTCCGTCCCACCGATTTCTCATTCGCTCCAGTACCACCGCTTCGGGCAGCCACTCGCGGTCTTCTCTCCCGCGCTGCCCGACCTCCTCAGCACCGCGATCCCCCTCAGCAGCGAGGGCTCTTCGACAGCATGTCCCTCCTTCCTCCCGGGTTTCGGCACCAGTGTAACAAAGTTCTTCAGAACGGGAAGAAGGAGGCGGGAACCGGCGAACGTTCAACACATTTATTAATAAAATAAATCAACAATAAACCAAAAAGTATAAGGGCGGCAGTTCCTCACGGCGACTGCCGCCCACACCAACAAAATAAAACACAACATAAAATCCAGGCCTGGTCCTCTCTCGTCCTTCCCTGTCGTCGCTCCTCCTTTATGCTTCCGGAGCTCCTCCGTGGGAGATACGAGACCGGTGCGCCGAGCACCTGAAGCTCGTTAACACTCGCGTCACCGGCCTCGCGCCGTCCCCCCACGGCTCTCGCCCGCCGTGCTCGTCACATACACATATTATTCTAATAAGATAATCACTCTTTGTAAAGATATTGGTAGATGTAAACTAGGGGTGTAACTGTGTTCAGTCGGTATGACTTTAGTTTTCACAAAAGGAGATATTTTGTAAAATGTCTGGGTTTTGTTTTTGTTCCACCGAAGAAATTAAGTCATACAGGTTTAGAACAACATCATTTTAAGTTTGTGTCACAGAACAGATTGTGTGTCTGTGTTTCTTTTTCTTTTTTGTCTGACCTTTAGAAAATGTTTGTGTTTTATAGTGTGGATCATTGTGGAGAGTTCAGAATTACAGCAGGACTACACAAATGTAGGTCTACAAACTCAATCATTTAGTGATTTGTCGTTGATTTGTCTCATTTAGTGAAATGTTTCTCTCTTCTTGTGTTCAGACGCCTGTGATCTCACACTGGATCCAAACACAGCAAACGCTTATCTCTTTGTATCTGATGAGAACAGGAAGATCACATGCACGTTTCAGCATCAGCCGTATCCTGATCATCCAGAGAGATTTGATGAATGTCCTCAGGTTCTGTGTGGAGAGAGTCTGACTGGACGCTGTTACTGGGAGGCTGAATGGAGCGGACGTGATGCTATTATATCAGTGACATATAAAGGAATCAGCAGGAAAGAAGATAGAGACTGTTGGTTTGGATTCAATGACAAATCCTGGAGTCTGCACTGCTATAATAACAGATTCACTGTCTGGCACAATAAGAACTTTACTGATAAATCTGCCATCCCTTCATCCTCTAAGAGAGTAGGAGTGTATGTGGACGTGTCGGCCGGCACTCTGTCCTTCTACAGCGTCTCTGACACACACACACACATACACTTACACACATTCAACACCACATTCACTGAACCCCTCTATGCTGGATTTAGGCTTTATTTGAACTCCTCAGTGTCTCTGTGTGACATAAAACAACCTCCTGCGAGAACCATCAGTGATACACACACAACCGGGTGAGTGAAATATATTGTGTCTTAGTGAAGGATTGTTCTTCATACATCACTTAACACTAGAGATGCATGATATGCTGATATTTGTCAATATATTTGTACCTAGACTTACAGTCAATACTTGGGTTATCAGTATTTCTCAAAAGCTCCTGCTCACACGTGATCTCTAAACTGTATTATTCTCGCAACTGTCTTCCTACTTGGAAAGAAACGGTATCTGTGAGTATTTCCAGTCAGGATTTAGACCGTACCATAGTACTGAGACTGCTCTCATTAGAGTTACAAATGATTTGCTCTTATCATCAGATCGTGGTTGAATTGCATTGGCATGGTTCAAATCATACTTATCTGACCGTTAACAGTTTGTAGTAGTAAACGAAGAGATGTCATTTCGATCACAAGTTAAATATGGAGTACCACAAGGCTCAGTTCTAGGACCGTTGCTTTTCACTCTGTACATGCTACCCTTGGGAGATGTCATTAGGAAGCATGGCATTAGTTTTCACTGTTACGCTGATGACACTCCGCTCTATATTTCCTCGCGCCCTGACGAAACCTACCAATTCTCAAAATTAACGGAATGTGTTCCGTTAATTCCAAAAATTTGGATGACTAGTAATTTCCTACTACTAAATTCAGAAAAAAACAGAGATTCTAATTATTGGACCAAAAACTTCTTTACATAATAACCTAGAATACTGTCTAGCACTTGATGGCTGCTCTGTTAACTCGTCTTCATCGGTTAGGAACCTGGGTGTGCTCTTTGATACCAATCTTTCATTTGAAAGACACATTTCTAGCATATGTAAAACCGCATTCTTCCGTCTTGAAAATATATCTAAACTACGACATATGCTCTCAATGACAAATGCGGAACAGCTATCTCATGCGTTTATGACCTCGAGACTAGATTACTGTAACGCTCTACTGGGTGGTCGCCCTGCTCACTTGATAAACAAACTACAGCTGGTCCAAACACTTCCTATAACATCGGATGTACTCGTTACGTCAGAAGAAGAATGGCGTCTACGCTAATTTTAGTCTCTCTGCTTATCCCGAGGTTTACCATTTACCGTAATTAGCTGGATCCGGGCCGTGTCTGGGTCAGATGGAGAACCTGCGCCTAGACAGCAACGCAACCCTGAAGTGTCAGCAGAGACTGACTTGACTTGACTTATTAATTTTTCTTTACTGATGGAGTATATAGAGCTCATGTAGGCTAGTTGAACACAGCCTCCATAAAAATAACAGTTATGAGTTGAAGGCTCTCTTCAAGCCTCCTCATAAGTTATCCTGTGTGTGGATCATTGTTAGATCACTTCTTGATAGGAGAGTCATTCTGCTGAGGAGAACCTCTAGAGCTTGGCTTTTATTAACTAAGTCATCAGGCTCTCTTGAGCCTCCTTGGCTAATTTGAGCGTCACCAGGCCTCCTCTCATTATACAGAGTTGCATTCTAGCTTGGCTAGGTGGTAGGTTAGTGTGCTGGGTAGTTAGGCTCTCTTTGAGCCTCCTTGGCAGCTTACCTCAATACAAATGTGTTAGGCCCCCTTTCAATCTGGGAGTTATTGCTTAGGCCTCAACTCTGCAGAGCTTTGTGGGCCAGCTGGACTCAACCCGGCACTGCCCTTGGGTTGGAGTGTTGTCGGGCTTCTTGTTGATGCCTCCTATCTCCAGGGCTGCTTTTGGAAGTTTTGAGTCTTCTAGGCTCTCTGTGAGCCTTTTTGGAAGCTGGCCTGAGTATGAACGTAGCTAGGCTTCCTCTCTTTAGAATCTACTGTTGAGGTCTCTTGGAGGAGCCAAGAAGCTATGGCCTATGGTTGTCACTGGTACACCTAGGGATGAAGACTCAGCCAGTAAGGCATTCATCCCTTCAGCATGGCTGTGTGGGTATTTCGTTCCCCAAAGTGACCCCTAGGGGATGCAGCACGAGTTCCCTTTCGAATGGGAATGTCTCAGGTTACTAACCGTAACCATGGTTCCCTGAGAACAGGATGCTGCGTCCCTTTGCCATGCTTCAGGCATTGCTGCTCAGTCTGTTATTTTCAGGTGCCCTTTTATACTTCGACTGGTCAGAGTTTTATACTTAGTTAACATTTGTTAATACGTTAATTAACAATAAGTAATACATTTGTTGCGGTATTAATCTTTGTAACGTTAATAAAAATTCTACTGTTTATTGTCAGTTCATGTTAACTCACGTCCATTACATAATATTGACACTTACAACTTTTGATTTCCATGAAACAGTTCATGCTAACTAACATAGTTAAAATCAACGGCCAACTGCTGAGAGTTTAATTTTTAGTTTATCAATTGTTTAATTTTGTACCCTGTTTGTGCTTTAAATCAACATCTCACTCTTTCATTCTGCCCTCTTCTGGTTCTTCACAGGTTCTCTGTCCCCAAATCTTCTGGGCTCAATGTTCACCCGCTGCTGAACTGTCAGTCTTGTGTCCATATAGCTGATTCTGATCAGTGGGTTCAGATTAAGCCGTCGGTCTGTACAGATGAAGGAGGGTCAAAGTTCAGGGTCAGCACTGACCCAGGCCGTTACGAGTGCGTCAGGACCAGAATGCGATGGGTCTGTGACTGTGAAGTCACCCTTCAGTACCGTACCGTAGACGGACGCTTCCTCAACGCAGAGCTGGAGAAGCTGCAGTGCAACCGGATCGCTCCAGTGATGGACGTGACGGTGATCTCAGGGAAACTGGAGGAAGTTCATCTGCCCCATTACGCCTGTTTAGGAGAGTCTGACCCCTCTCTCAAAGATGCTGTGAAAGTCCTCACCGTAAAAGATGAGGGAATAACCACAGAACCTGTGCAGTTGACCCGATTCCATGCTAAAATCGTCAAACCATCCTTCTCTTTTACAACATTAATCATAAGTTGGATAATGCGAGTGGATGAACACTGTGATCTTCTGCTCTACATGTGTTCTAAAGCTCCTCTCATTCTACACGTCTACTTTTTTCCAGTTGATGCTTGTGCAAAAGAAAAAGTTGAGAAGAGTGAAAAGTCAAGTTACCCAGTCAAGCATCCCAGACCCGACAGGCCATTTCGGATGAAAACGCCACACATTCTTGACGTTCCTGGTGCCTTGACTATCCATCCCAAAGAAGGGATCACACTCAGAAGAGAAACTGACCCAAACTTCTTCAAGGTCACAACACGTCTGGAGAATGATCTTCAAATGGCTCTTTCCAGAAATGAGGATGAGGAGGAGGTCTGGACTGCAACAATTTTGAAAGATGAACTTGATCTGATTTATCCTAGGCGAAACGAGCCGCGTCTAAATAGTGAAGCAGATAAAGCAATTTTTTTTGATAACCACTGGCCAGATCTCATTCAAGGGGTTAAAAATGTCCAGATCATTGCGGATAAACTGTGTCAGCAGAAAATAATTCATGAGGAACAATATTCAGAAATCACACAGAGTTTAACGAGTCAGGAGAGCATGAGAAAGATCTGTGACATTATACGCAAACACAGTGATGCTGTGAAAGCTAAATTCATCTCAGTTCTTCAGAAAGAGGAAATTTACCTTTTAGAACATCTGTACGATTCTACACCATGAGCTCAAGGTGAAAACATATATATATATATACACTACCGGTCAAAAGTTTTAGAACGCCTCCATTTTTCCGGTTTTTATTGAAATTTACGCAGTTTAATGTCTCAATGTACTCTGAAATTAAAGCATAGAACAAATAAACAATTGGAGATAAAAAAGAAATCATGGAATTGTTTTGTTTAACAAAATGTAATCTAAATTTTTGACTCAAAGTAGCCACCCTCTGCAGATATAACAGCCGAACACACTCGTGGCATTCTTTCTACAATGGAAATCAAATATTGTTCGGAAAGTTCTTCCCAACACTGTTGCAGAAGTTCCCACAAATGTCTTGCACTTGTAGGTTGCTTTGCTTTCACCCTTCTGTCCAGTTCATCCCAAACCAGCTCGATGGGGTTTAAGTCTGGAGACTGTGCTGGCCATTCCATGATTTGAAGCCTACCGTCTTGTTCTTTTCTTCTAAGGTAGTTCTGACATAACCTGGAGGTATGTTTTGGGTCATTATCTTGCTGTAGGATGAACCCCTGACCATCTAGGCGTATACCAGAGGGTATTGCATGGCGCTGCAAAATGCTGTGGTAGCAGTTTTGGTTCAGGGTGCCACTCACTCTGTGCAAGTCGCCGACTCTGGATCCAGCAAAATAGCCCCAGACCATCACGCTTCCTCCTCCATGTTTGACAGTTGGTGTCACACACCGAGGAACCATCCTTTCGCCTACTCGGCGGCGTACAAAAACCCTGCGTGATGAACCGAAGATTTCAAATTTCGATTCATCAGTCCATAACACCTTCTTCCAGTCTTCAGTAGTCCACTGGCGGTGCTTCATGGCCCAGGCAAGCCTCTTTTTCTTATTTTGCCATCTTAGCAATGGCTTTCTTACTGCCACTCGACCTGTCAAACCTGCAGCTCTAAGTCTTCTCTTCACAGTTGAAACTGAGACTTGCTTACTTCGACCAGTGTTAAGCTGTTGTCCTGTGAGCCGCCTATCACGCAAGCTGTTGACTCTCAGAAACTTGTCTTCTGATTCTGTTGTGGCTTTGGGTCTGCCAGATCTCTTCCTGTCAGAGTTTCCTCCAGTTTCCAGATGCCTTTTGATGGTATAGGAAACTGTACTCACTGACACCTTGGCTTTCTTTGCAATTTCTCTAAAGGAAAGACCTACACTTTTAAGGGTTATAATGGTCTGTCTGTCTTCCTTTGTTAATTGCCTTTTTCTCACCATTATGAGAGCAATATACTACTTCCTGCGGTACAATACTGTCCAAATAATGCTTAAGAGGGTGTAGTAACACAGTGTGTTCCAACACTGCTTTTATACAGACAAAGGGTTTGTAAGTAATCAACAAAAGTTGGGACACCTGTAGGAATTGTTAGCATCAACTTTCAAGGCTTAATGTACTTCCGTTGCTGCAGAACAGCTGTAAGTTGTTAACCCATTACTTGTTCCCTGAAAAAGGCCTTTTTGTATAACTCTGAAATGTATATTATTTTTCAGTTTTTGGTAACCTAAACGTTTTTTTTTTTAACCTCTGGCAGTTTACCTCTTACCTTTGTACCATTTCAGGTTATTGACTGGACTTGAACTGCTTAAATTTCAATAAAAACTGGAAAAATTGGGGTGTTCTAAAACTTTTGACCGATAGTGTGTGTATAAATATATATATATATATATATATATATATATATATATATATATATATATTAAACTGCTCTAATACAGCAATGACATGTCTTCCAAGATATTAGATTTATTTGAAATGTTATTTGTAATTAATAAATATATAAAATATTTAATTAGTTTTTTTGCAATGCAAATTAAACTTTCTGCAGGTAAAATGATTTTGCATTCAGATTTCTCTTTTTTAAAGTTAGTATGCTGTCTTCAGACCTACCTCACACATTACCTTATATTTTCAGAGTTGTCTAACTGCTATAGTGTCTATCTACAACATGGTCACATTTAGATTGAAGGTGTTGATGCTCAATTCTGATTTGTTGACTACATCCAATTTTATTCGACGACCAGCTTACAGACCCGGAAAAGCTTAGGCTAAAAAAGGGCACGATTTGCAATGGATTTAGACTGTAATTGATGACAGCCTAAGAGAAGCTGTTTGAATGAATAATAACCCATGTCCTCCAGAAAGTCCTCTGAACTCATCCTCCTGATGATCATGAGAAGGCCTCTGGAGATCCGGTAAGTGGCGTTTGGATTGTAGTTTGATCGGTCCTTGTGTTGAGGCATATAAACTCAATGAAACCACTCCTAATGGGGAGAAATTGCAACCCATGACGGCCGTGGTATTTTTTGGAAAAGGTGTAAAAACTATTTTTTTGCATGAAGATCAATTGTGTGTCTTATGACACTTGTGAAGGTCTCTGGTTTCTCTCTCAAAGAATAAATCATGTAAGAATCTCTTTGTGGATGTTGGTGTTGTGCATTAAACTCTCTGTGTCAATTTTTGTAAAGTCATTTCTTCAGATTTACTAACCAAATTACTCTGTAAATCGTCAGCAAACTCCAGTATTGAAAGCATTATGTCTGTATACGTTAGAATGAAAATTTATGACTGTTTTACAATGGAGAACCTCAAGAATGACATGAATAGTGTGTTGTTCATTCACCCATAGTGACAGTGACTACAGCTCATATCAAAGATGGCAAAATATCCTTTAATTATTCATATTTGGAACGACATCATAATGACAGAATGTTAATTTTGGGTGAACTGTCTCTTTAAAATGCACGTTGCGTTACTTGAGAATGTGATGATGGTGTGCGCCACTACATTCACTAAACACTGACATCAACTTGCACTCATTTACATTACATTTATTCATTTGGCAGAAACTTTTATCCTAAGCAACTTACAAGGGGAGCAATTAGTCCAATCAAAATCACTTGAACGCACACCCTGTGGAGAAGTTCCAAAGCGTTGGACTGCAGTAGTATGCAATAGTTTGCTTTAAAGTATAGTGCAGATACTTTCCCAAAATCCCATTCTTTTTCCCTTTTGCAAGTTCTCTGAGGAGTAGAGAGAAGACGTGTCATCGTCTATCTGGATTCTGGTGTCATTGTTCAGTGTCAAAGGAGTCTCACTGTCATCTGAATCACTGGATGATGGAGTGTCCTCAGTGATATCTAGACTGAATGTGTTTGTAGTTTGAGGACTATAATTGATGGCAGGTGAGACAGGCTTTTTGTATGAATAACCCATCTCCTCCAGAAACCTATCTAAAGTCCTTCTCTTGATGATCATGAGAAGGCCTCTGGAGATCCGGTAAGTGGCGTTTGGATCATAGTTTGATCGGTCGTGGTGTTGAGTCACATAAACTCTATGAAACTGTCTTTTTTTGGAAAGACTGACAATGATTCGGTCTGTGTTGCTGTTTTTCTGATTAGTAGATTTGTCTTCTGAGACGTATTCAGGAAGTTCTTCAGCTTTTGGATATTTTTTAATGTTTAGATTTCCAACCACATAGTATGGGGCATATCTGTCTGGAAGAAGTTTATTCACAGAATCGTAGCATCTGTTCTCGAAATAGTGAAAACCAAAATCTCCGTCGACTGGGTCACATTTAGGTTTCATGACATTGCCATTGTCAAAAGAAACACAGTCACTGGCGAACCAGTAGAGGA
The DNA here is from genome assembly GCA_038088235.1 of Zacco platypus. Taxonomy (NCBI): domain Eukaryota; kingdom Metazoa; phylum Chordata; class Actinopteri; order Cypriniformes; family Xenocyprididae; genus Zacco; species Zacco platypus. Next base: position 41,664,874 of record CM076084.1, on the reverse strand, counting down.
GTTTGAGTCCGTGTCTGGGCCAGGGTTGACCGAATCTAGAGTCTCTCAGCTGGGTTAATTCATTTAATGTTTTCATCATGGTCCTGAACCTTAGGAGGAGTGAGAAATATATAGGTATCTATTAAAATAGATCAATCTTCTGAGAAGTATTCAAGTCATGTCATATATAGAGCGTATATAGCGCTTTTCACTATACACATTGTTTCAAAGCAGCTTCATGGTGATGATATGAAAAATAATGGACAGAGATTGTTTTGGGTTTACAGCAGCTCTAGGAAAAAGTTATTATTGAACTAAAGTAGCTTTTTGATTGAATCACTTCCGTCACTTAATCTTTTTTACAAAGTGATATTGGCAAATCACTTGTCTGGTCCGCTTAATACAGAATTATGTGTCGTTTCCGCGGATCCATGCAAACTGGAATCTTTTTGATAATGTTTTATCAATACATAGGGAAAGGAAAGGGAAAGAGGTCTTTGCAGGGTTAGTTTAGTTGACACACTTCAGGGCTGCGTTGTCGTTGTGTCTAGACGCAGATCCTTCATCTCATATGGATATGGCCTGGATCTGGCAGACTACGGTAAACCTCGGGATAAACAGAGAGACTAATATTATTGTAGACACTATTCTTCATATAATGTAGCGAGTACATCAGGTGTTATGGGAAGTGTTCCCGGTTCAGGCTGACCTAATTTATGCAGGCTAACAATTTATATGATTTGAATTAAAAATTGATAATGTGTCATGTGTATGCCAGGTTAAACAGAAGTTTTTTAGTCTAGATTTAGACTGGCGGAGTGTGTCTGCTTCCCGAACAATGCTAGGAAGATTGTTCCAGAGTTTAGGTGCCAAATAGGAAAAGGATCTACCGCCTGCGGTTGATTTTGATATTCTAGGTATTAACAACTGGCCAGAATTCTGAGATCGTAATAGACGCGAAGGACTATAATGCATTAAGTTAGCTAAGCCATTTAGTGCTTTGTAAATAATTAGCAAGATTTTAAAATCTATACGATGTTTAATAGGGAGTCAGTGCAGTGTTGACAGAACCGGGCTAATATGGTCATACTTCCTGGTTCTAGTAAGAACTCGTTTTGGACCAGCTGTAGTTTGTTTATTAAGTGAGCAGGGCAACCACCCAGTAGAACTGTTCCGCATTTGTCATTGAGAGCATATGTCGCAGTTTAGATATATTTTTAAGATGGAAGAATGCGGTTTTACATATGCTAGAAATGTGGCTTTCAAATGAAGGATTGGTATCAAAGAGCACACCCAGGTTCCTAACCGACGAAGACGACTTAACAGAGCAGCCATCAAGTGTTAGAGTATTCTAGGTTATTATGTTTTTTTTTATGTATACTGAATGGATCTGTTGTCATTGTGTGTTTTGGATTTGATTGGTTGTGTTTAAAATCCTGACAGGTCCACTGCATATGAACAGTTGAGCTGTATCTAATAGCCTTGTATAATATAATTTTATATTATTATTGCAAAATATACCCTGACAGGGAGATTCTACCTCATATCAGGCCATTGACGTTACACTTATTCCTTACATATTGGGGCAATGAGTGACCTTATTTGGTGGGTATATGTGCAATAAGCAAAATTCTGTACATATCCATGAAATATTGAGTTATTTTAGACTTATTTCAGAGGATGTTATTTATTAGAGTATTACAGTATTTGAGTAAAGTATTATTTTAGGGGAAATTGGATTTAAAAAAAAAATTGAATACTTGTACAATAACTCTTACAATTACAAATAAGTTTAAATTAAAATAAGACATTTTACTCCAAGTACAAAGTCATCATAACTTACATTTTTCCATAATGATTGAAAATGTGTATATTTCCAATTCTAAATCATATGCACATAAATGTAACTTTACTTTTTTTAAACCTCCAATGACACGTATCACAGACAAGGCAGCATTTTCTAGAAGTATTGTTCAACAAAAATTTCTTTTTTTTAAATTTTCCCGCCATCTTTGTCATTCCAAAATTGCATGTGATTTTTCAGTGAATCTCGTCACTAAAATCAAATGTCCGACCACAGTAAAATTATCTGCTGAAAAGTGGAAAGGTTTCAGGTTTCAGGATATTTGTTTTAGCTTAACATCTGCTGTCTCCGAGAGTCTTACATAATCAGAACAATGGGAATGTGGTGATGACCGGTTTGACCAGTATCTCTACAACATTCTTTACAATACTAAAATGAGTTTTAAAAGCTAAGTGTTTACTTTTTACTTTTAAATACTTTAGTTTATTACTTTAGTTAATTAAATGTGGACACTTTTTTACTTTCAAGTTATGTTTTTGGCTTTAACTGAGTAAAATGTTTGATATCTGTACTTTTACCTCCAAATTATTTGCAAATTCTTAAAATAGAAAACAACTTGCCAAACAAAGCATACACTCCAACATTACAGTATTTATTTATTTGTATGTCAATATCATGATGGTTATTAATCTGCTTCTGTTTCATAAAGAGACTTTTATTGTCTCAATATTTAACTGTAAATACTGCATTCACCCAGTTTTACTGTCTCAACATTTTGAGCCATGGTGTAGTAAATAATCTTGTTTAAAATACCAGCAATTTGATAATTTTAGGATTTGACACAACTTTACTACATAAGCATTTTAGCAGAGAAAACTATATGGACTATTGCGATGTTTCTCAACTGTTTGTGATCAACAGAGAGCAGCTCATTGTCTAGAAATCTCACTTTCTGTCCATAACTGGTCTTTTTTCCATAATTCGTTCACTTTTTGTCATTATTTGAGATTTGCTGTTTGTCACTCTTAATATTCCACGTACAACACATTGACTTAAATACTGAGAAAATAGCAGAAAATGAGATTGAATCAGTAATACAAAGTAATTTGTGTGTACTGTATGTGAAAATCCAAGCAAAAAAATCACTTTTTTTAATAGAGAAATATTTTTATCACAAGTGAAGCAGAGAAAAAGAGATCTTACCTCTTTGAAAACCATCATATATTAAAACTTCCTGCTGTTGAAGAGCAGAAAAGCCGGAAGACCCGCTCTGAAAACACCAAACAAACAATGTGGGCGTATCAGTTCCATGGAGAGTGAGTTAATGTCACACTGTAGCTGTGTCTGAAACCGCCCACTCGTTCACTCGTTCACTAACCCCTATATAGTGCACGGCAGTTGAGCGCACTATATCAGCAAAGAGTGAACGAAAATGAGTGAGTGAATTCTGACGCTGACGTTAATAGCATGAGCCAGACAATTTAACATTATCATCATTAACATTTCCTGTACCCGTCTGTAATATGACCTGTTTAGCTTCATGAATTATATATTACTGTTTATTTGTCATGTTTATTGAGAATAAAGAGAGAATAAAAACACCTGTGTCATGCTATTTAGTACATTTATATTTAAAAATAACAGAACAAAAACACTGTCACATTTGTTTATAAAAAATATAATAGTAAATAAATACAATATAAATACACTGTACAACAGTTCACTAACATATGAGAAAAATCCACCAAATTATCATGTGATAATAAGTATATATCTTATGATATAAACCTGTATCATTTCGCTTACAAAGATGTTCTAATTAATAAAAAATGACACTTACATTTGTAGTAAGTTGCCGTCCGCCATATTTATTTTTCTTTCGCGCTCGATCGTCTCATCGCGTTGGATTTTGGGTAACGGCGCTTTAACGAGTGTATGTCGAATGTACACTCAAAATCAGAGAGGATTGTGGGTAAAAGTAGTGAACGAATGTAGGGAATGAAGTCGAATTCAGACAGCACTACAAAATGTCCGACACCCGATATAGTGCACTATATAGCGGATAGGGAGCGGTTTGGACCCGATATAGTGCACTATATAGTGGATAGGGAGCGGTTTGGACCCGATATAGTGCGCTATATAGTGGATAGGGAGCGGTTTGGACCCGATATAGTGCGCTATATAGTGGATAGGGAGCGGTTTGGACCCGATATAGTGCACTATATAGCGGATAGGGAGCGGTTTGGACCCGATATAGTGCGCTATATAGCGGATAGGGAGCGGTTTGGACCCGATATAGTGCGCTATATAGTGGATAGGGAGCGGTTTGGACCCGATATAGTGCGCTATATAGTGGATAGGGAGCGGTTTGGACCCGATATAGTGCACTATATAGTGGATAGGGAGCGGTTTGGACCCAATATAGTGCACTATATAGTGGATAGGGAGCGGTTTGGACCCGATATAGTGCGCTATATAGTGGATAGGGAGCGGTTTGGACCCAATATAGTGCACTATATAGTGGATAGGGAGCGGTTTGGACCCGATATAGTGCGCTATATAGTGGATAGGGAGCGGTTTGGACCCGATATAGTGCGCTATATAGTGGATAGGGAGCGGTTTGGACCCGATATAGTGCACTATATAGCGGATAGGGAGCGGTTTGGACCCGATATAGTGCGCTATATAGCGGATAGGGAGCGGTTTGGACCCGATATAGTGCGCTATATAGTGGATAGGGAGCGGTTTGGACCCGATATAGTGCGCTATATAGTGGATAGGGAGCGGTTTGGACCCGATATAGTGCACTATATAGTGGATAGGGAGCGGTTTGGACCCGATATAGTGCGCTATATAGTGGATAGGGAGCGGTTTGGACCCGATATAGTGCGCTATATAGTGGATAGGGAGCGGTTTCGGACCGATATAGTGCGCTATATAGTGGATAGGGAGCGGTTTCGGACACAGCTCTTGACTGCAGTATGGGTTTCCACACTGATCGTTACATTTTAAATGGGTGGTAATCAGATTACAGTTACATCTGAAAAGTAATTTAGATTACCAAAGTGATTACTTTGAGTTTTAATGTCATTTAAACAGCGATTGGTGATTCTCTGACTCTGACCGTCTGAAAAAGAGTTAAGTTTCATGTTTTCCACTGTTTTCATGTTTTGTGAGTCATTTTATAATTCACTCGTCACTGCAACTTTTTCTCACTATTTGTTTTTTTCCCTCATAATTGTGAGTTTGTGTTTCACAACTGCAAGTTATAAAGTCAGAATCTGGAGATATAAACTTGCAATACTGACTTTTTTTCTTGCAATTGTGAATTTAGTATGAGTTTATATCTCATAATTCTGACTTTTCTCAATATTGTGAGTTTATATCTCATAATTCTGACTTTTCTCAATATTGTGAGTTTATATCTCATAATTCTGACTTTTCTCAATATTGTGAGTTTATATCTCATAATTCTGACTTTAAATCACACAATTCTGAGGGGAAAAAGTCAGAATTGTGAGATATAAACTTGCAATGACCTTTTTTGTGTTTGTTTCACACTTATTAGTATTCCAAAGTATTCTAAAGTATTTAGATTAAGTTACTAAACTTGAGTAATGTAACGAAATACGTTACAAATGACTTTTTAAAGCATGTATTTTGTAATCTGTAGTGAAATACATTTTAAAAGTAACCGACCCAGCCCTGACGGTACATTTCAGCATCTATCCAAACAGTTTTGTACCTGTAAAAGTTTTTATTTTATTTTATTTTATTTTAAATAAAAAAACATAAAACATCTACTGTAGTGTATTTTTAAAAAAATAAAATAAAATAATTCTATAAGTATGTGTATTTTATGTTAGTGTCTAAGGTCAGCACAAGTGTCTCAGCGGGAAACACTGAAACACAACAAACAGGTCTCTGGTTTGAGTCCCAGATGAGCCAGAAAGTCTTTCCTTCAGATCTGGTTTCACTCACGATCCAAAGATGTGTGAATTACAGATGCTCAGGTGTCTAAAGGTGTGAACGTGTGTTTTACTGATGGATCTGTGGCTTTTTTTTTAACCTTGTACAGAGGATCCATGAACGTCTATATTGGATGTTCAGAAGACATGAAAAAAAGACGTCATCATAACTTTCATTCTGGCTCCTCAGTGGAAGTCTTTTCAACGTACGACTTTTGTGACAAAGACATTGAAAAGACGTCTTCTGGATGTTTTGTCACTTACTCTTGAAGACAAACATCCCTTGAAACCTCACAGTCATAAGATTAAACAACAATTGAAAGGAAATAAATTATATAAACATGAAAGCACAAAATGACAAATGATAATAACAAATTAATAAATATATGATATATATGGAAGTAAATTAATGCCAAAAACATTTAAAATGTTCTGCTGAGGATCCAGAAACAGTTTGAAAATCCCTGGATTACTGGGACACAATCTGTTCATAAGAAACTCACCTTGTTTGCTCACCTGTGTACTTTAATTTACTAGATCATGTGATACAATGGTGGTGTTTTCCAAAAGTGGGTGTGGATTAACGGAAGTTCAGATGAAAAAGAACTTTGTGCACAAAGTCCTTTATGGAAATTCATGAGTGAAAGGAGTTTCAGAGCTTCTGCTCAAGATGACCGTTCACAGAAAAAGACACATCTACAGTTATCATTCAAGGTGAGTAGGTAAATAAAATCAATTTACTTAAGTTGTGTTAGTAAGAAGCAAGAATCAGCAGATTTCTTTTACATTCTCCACTGGTAAACCATTTCTTTATCTAATCAATTATCGATGTCTTTCTCAACTGAACTATGATGAGAAATGCACATGATATATTCCACATTTATCAGTATAAATTGAGTTGATTTGTAATTTTTTTTATTCCTGTGTTTAGAGTGTCCATCAACAAACACGCATCACTCCTGTGAAATTGTTATGAAGTTATAAAGTCAGAATTCTGGGATATAAAGTCAGAATTCTGAGATATAAAGTCAGAATTGCGAGTTATAAAGTCAGAATTCTGAGTTGTAAAGTCAGAATTCTGGGATAAAAAGTCAGAATTCTGAGTTATAAAGTCAGAATTGCGAGTTATAAAGTCAGAATTTTGAGATAAAAAGTCGCAATAATCTTTTTTTTTCAGTGGCGAGGCTTCCATACTCAAATGAAGGTCAATCTCAGTAACAGGAAACTAGATTTTTTTTTTTACTGAGAAAAAAAGTCAGAATTAATAACTTCCAATTCTGACTTTTTATCTCAGAATTCTGAGATATAAAGTCGCAGAAAACTTTTTTTTTTTTTTCAGTGGTGGAAACCGGCTTCCATAGACAGGGGCTGAAATATCAGAGGAATCATCTGGTAAGGAATAAGTTTTGACTTTAATGAGCCCGATACTCCGTCCTCCTTCAGCGTCTCAGACAGACACACATTTACACACATTCCCTGATTTGGGTTTATGGTTTTTCAGTATCTTTGCTGTATCAAACCATGTCTGAGGTGTGATGGGTGTTTTTCTCACTCCTAATGAACGGAGGGAAGAATCATTAGGAATTGAACATTTTATTTTTTTGCAGTGACCCTGCCTTTTTGTTTGGTCATTTATATATTTAGAAATATTTACCTGCGAATGCAAAAGAAATGCAAAACGTGTGTGTGAGTGTGTGTGTCCCTACTTAACCACACGGGCAACAAAGGTTACGCTGAAAGGACTTTGGATACTTTACGAGTTGCTACTGATAAAGAGATAACTGGACATCCTGAGCATAAAACACTGAGGAGACGACTGATCCATTCTCTGAACACACCTTTGATTGTATTTTATACTTAAGTACATACACTTCATCTTATCCTTAGGTTTTATTTTTTATTATTATTATTTTGCATGCATTGATTTGACTTACTAAATGAGGTTAAAGGTGTTAAAAGGCACACCGCAAATAAACTTCTGGATTCTAGTACAAAGGTTGCATATGTTTTATGATCTTTGTCTAAAGTCCATGTTGAAGTGAAAGCTCACTGCATGTCATTTATGCTTGTTCGGGACACTGATGTTTCCAGTAAATGAAGTAAATTCTTCATTCCCACTCCTGCATTCAGCAATTCAAAAGTTCAGATCATCTATCTAGTGCATGTTTAGGAAAACGACTGGAAAAAAATTGGTGGACACCAAAGCGCTTTCAGTGTAAATGGCCGATTATTCATGAGTCAACAGTAGCATAATTTTTTTCTCCATGTTACATCTCAAAATTTAGCCTTTTGTTTCAATTTTCTATTGTTTAAATGTGTTTTCAAGTTTAGATTTTAAATCTTTCTTCTGAAAATCAATTTTGTCAAGCTGACAACTACCAGCGCTGGTTCCTATTTCTGAGGCACAAGTGTCTTCACTGGTTCTCTGTCTGATTTTGTTCATTTATTTTAGTGCTGTTTTAACGACAGACTGTTATTATGAAAACAGACTGAATTGAGCTTGAAGGCTGTATCTGCTTCATTAATACACATATTCGTCCTGCAACCTTTATATCATTGAACTAATATCTTTAGATTATCTTCTTTATTATTAAATCTGTCCACAGCAACATTGCACATCTTAATGTCAATCACAGTTTATTTATTTTACAGATTTATTTCGTAATGAATGTAACATTTGTGCACACAGATACATGTCAAGATTTATTTTTTGTTCTGCAGTGGTGATTTATTGAAGGACGATGGCCTCTGTTAAAGAGCTGCTTGTGAACTCGCTGAAGGAACTGGTGAAAGATGATCTGAAAGAGTTCAAGTGGTACTTGAAGAATCATGAGTATGTTTCAACTTCGGAGATGGAGAACACAGACGTCTTAGACACAGTGGATAAGATGGTGGCACGTTTTGGAGCAGAACAAGCTGTGAAGATCACTGTGAACATCCTGAGGAAGATGAACCAGAACCTTCTGGCTGAAGAGTTGGAGAACAAACACAATGAAGGTATCTGAAAGCTTTTCAAGTATTCCCTGGAATGTCACATTTACAGTTTATAGTTCTGTTAACGTGGCGGCTGCAGGCTCTTCATACACATCATGCGTTTACCAATCATGAGCTACAAAAGTTCCCATAATTCCTTGACTACTTGAAATTCCTGTAGTAGGACTTAAAATGCTCCACAAAATGGCAAACAGAATGATAAATGCATGACATTACACGTTGTCTCTTTATTAAGCATACTTAGTGTAAGATTGTGCATGTAAATTCATTTAGTGTTGCAGTTCACTCAGTAAACATGCAAATATGATTAATTGTGGTGAACTGGATGCAGTAATACAGTACTGAAATGCACATGTACCACACATACATATTATACAAGTGTGTTTGTATGTTAATCTATTTTAGAAGGAGATCATAGACCAGGTATCAATAATTGATATAGTTTAAAAATACGATTTGTTAATAAAATATCACTGTAACAACGTTCTTAAGAACGGGAAGAAGGAGGCGGGAACCGGCGAACGTTCAACAACTTAAATAAACTCAAAATCAAACAATGAAACGAAAGTAAAAGGGCGGCAGTTCCTCACAGCGACTGCCGCCCACACAAACAAAATAAAACACAACATAAAATCCAGGCCTGGTCCTCTCTCGTCCTTCGAGAGCTCCTCCGTTAGAGATCCGAGACCGGTGTAGCGCGCAGCTGACGCTCATTATCTCTCGCGTCACCGGCCTTGCGCCGTTCCCTCACGGCTCTCGCCCGCCCTGCTTGTCACAATCACATTTATTAACAAATGTATCTCAATCCAAACAGTTCATAGTGCTAAATGAATCATAGCATATTATTTTGAGATCATTTACTCTTTGCTTTATTTTGTTTTCCTCTTTCTCATAGGCTCAACTGCAAAGGTCAGTAAAGCTGATCGTCATGATTACAGAAAGATCAGCCTCAAACTGAAGAACAAATTACAAGAGGACTACAAGCGGATATTGGTTGGTAATTCTCAGACAGGTCATCGGCAGTACTTGAATGATATTTACACTGATCTATTTGTGGTGGAGAACGAGACTGGAGGAATAGTGAGTGACCATGAGGTGAGACAAATTGAACTAAATATCAGCCGATTTACTGCGAACGACTCAGCGATCCAGTGCAATAACATATTCAAAAACCACATGGGTCAACAAAACAAAAAAGTACTGACGATGGGAATTGCAGGGGTGGGAAAAACTGTCTCTGTCAATAAATTCATTCTTGACTGGGCTGAAGGAAATGCAAATCAGAATATCCTCTTCGTATTTCCTCTCCCATTCCGTAAACTGAACATGATTAGAAAGAACTGCAGTCTCATGGATCTGCTTCATGAATGCTTCTTTAATGGTCCAGAAGAACTGCCCTCTCTTCCTGAAGGTGATGGTAAGGTCATGTTCATCTTTGATGGGCTGGATGAATGTCACTTTCGTTTGAAATTTCATGAGAGTGATGTATTAACAGATGTACATGAAAAAACAACAGTGAGTAAGATAGTTACAAACCTGGTCAAGAGACATCTGGTTTCCACTGCTCTCATCTGGATCACATCAAGACCTGCAGCAGCCAGTCTGATACCCCGAGACTACATTGATCAGGTGACAGAGGTGCGAGGATTCAACGATGAGCAAAAAGAGCAATACTTCAACAAAAACAGCAGTCCTGAGTTTGCTGGAAACATCATCCGTCACATCAGGAAATCCAGGAGCCTGCACATCATGTGCCACATCCCTGTCTTCTGTTGGATATCGCTCACTGTTCTTCAGCCTCTACTGATTAAAGAGGGCAATGACAAAACACCAACAACTCTAACAGAGATGTACACAAGCTTTTTGCTTTGTCAAAAGCAACGGATGAAAAATAAATATGGTGATGATCCTGAACTTAATCCCAAAGCCAAGTCTTTTGATCATGTTATTCTGAAGCTTGGGAAACTGGCCTTTAAACAGCTACAGAAAGGTAATCTGATTTTCTACAAAGAAGATCTTGAGGAGTGTGGACTAGATGTCAGTGAAGGTTCAGTGTACTCTGGGTTATGCACTCAGATCTTTCAGAAGGAAAAGGCTGTTTCATTGAGAAGTGTTTACAGCTTTGTACATCTCAGCGTCCAGGAGTTCCTCGCTGCTCTCTACGTGTTTTTCAAATACAAATGTTCTGGAAGTGCATTTGTATTTCTTCAATCTTGGAGAGAAAAACTTAAATGGGGCATCTTCAAAAAGTCATTATTTCACTTTCATAAGGCTGTAATCAACAAGGCTTTACAAAGCAAGAACGGGCACCTGGACCTTTTTCTCCGGTTCCTCTTGGGATTCTCGCTGGAGTCCAATCAGACTGACCTGAAGGAAGTGCTACCAAGACTGAAGCTGAAAACCAAGAATGTCAATGATACTGCTGATTATATCAAAAAGAAAATAGGAAAGGAAAAATCAGTAGAGAGAACCATCAACCTATTTTACTGTCTGAGTGAACTGAAAGATGACTTTGCTGAGGACATCCAGAATAATCTGAGCTCAGGAAATCTTTCAGCACAGAATCTATCCTCTTCTCAATGGTCAGCTCTGGTGTTTCTGCTCCTGATGTCAGAAGAGACTCAAGAGATGTTTGAACTGCAAAAATACAGAAGATCCGATGAAGCACTGATGAGACTAATGCCAGTGATCAAAAACACAAGGAGAGCACTGTAAGAGTGATCTTTATTAACATTATTAACAAGAGTGACATTTATTAACATACATAGTCAGTCATTTTAACAGGTCCAAATTTTACAGGGGTGACATGGGTCAAACTGTAGAGAAAGGGTGCCCAATACTCTTCCCAGAGATCTACCTTTTATGCATAGTTCAGTTACCACAAATCCTAGAATCATTAGAATATTTACAGACAGGGATTTTGGAAGATCTTCCTGGTTCATAGGTGGTTGAACTTGAACTTTACAGAATGGTAGATCTCTTACAACCGGACTGGGCCCACAGTAATTAATAAATGTAAATCAATTGTGTGTAATATTGAAAGAAATTTTAATGAGTCTCAATCAGACAATTTCTCATTTTTTAAAAATAATGTAATTATTTTTAATTGCATCATAAATAAAATGAAATTGTTCGGTACATAAATATTGGGTAAACTGTCCTTCTTGATCTTGTCACTTGAGTAATGTTCAATGATGTGATAAATACATTTTACTTTTAATATTTAAGTAAATCAAGTCCTTTTGTACTTTTAGTTAAATTTAATTATAAAAATAGAAATTGTACATTTAAGTGTAAATTTGCAAGGAGTACTTTTACTGGAGTAATATTATATTAGGTTGTCTGTACACTGATAATGTTTTTTTTTTTCACAGTTTACAGTCCTGTAATCTCACTGTTCAGTGTTGTGAGAGTTTGTCATCTATTCTACTTTCCCCAAACTCTGTTCTGAGAGAGCTGGACCTGAGCAACAATGACCTGCAGGATTCTGGAGTGAAGCTGCTCACTAATGGACTGAAAAGTCCAAACTGTCAGCTGGAAATACTGAGGTTTGATTTTAACATTGAGTCATTCAGTTTGATGAGGCATGTCATGAAGTTATAGGATAATGTACGTCATCTGGTCATTTTTGCAAAACAAGTTGATCAGGACCCTGATATGAAGTGGGGGGTATTACACTGAAAGAATTTATTTTTCAGTAATGACAGGCTAATCATACATCCATTTTTAAATGTGTATTAGATTACCATGTTGCAATCTCACTGTTCAATGCTGTGAGAGGTTGTCATCAGCTCTTCAATCTTCAAACTGTGTCCTGAGAGAGCTGGATCTGAGTAACAATGACCTTCAGGATTCAGGAGTGAAGGTGCTCTCTGATGGACTGAAGAGTCCAAACTGTCAGCTGCACATACTGAGGTATGTTGTAGTTGGTGTGTGGTTAATCCTGCTCTTAACTCCCTCCAGTTTTTTTGTTTTTAGAAAATTACTCAAATGATTCTGTATATTTGCTGCAATGACTATTGGATTAAGGGATGTTCTTCAAAGAAAAAAGCATCTTGGTTTTTTATATTTAGATGCAGTTTAATATAATAGTTAAGAATTTGGTTAAATCTTTGTTTCAGAAATGTTTTTTTTCTGCTCCTATATAAATCACTTATAGCTGTGACTGTTTTTATGTAAGATTTTAATTTGCTTGCAACGTTTTGTGAAAAAAAGTGTTGGAGACAGGGCCACCACATAAAACAAAATGTTTCACCTTCCTGTCTATGCCTTTTGAGCTGATTTTTCACCACTTTAGTGTGAATAATATCTGATTATAAATCAGTCTCTCCTCACCCATGTTTGCCTTTGTAGCTTGAGTTACAGATTGATACAGACATAAGCAGTTCCCCATTTGGGAAACACTTTTTATATTACCTGACTGTGTGTGTGTCTGTAGGTTGTCAGGCTGTATGGTGACAGAGGACGGCTGTGGTTATGTGTCTTCAGCTCTGAGTTCAAACCCCTCACATCTGAGAGAGCTGGATCTGAGGTACAATCACCCAGGAGATTCAGGAGTCAAGCTACTCTCTGACAAACTGAAGGATCCAAACTGCTCACTGCAGATACTCAAGTATGTCACTCAAGTAAATCTCTCATGTTACTCAAGTAAAGGGTCATTAAGTACTCACCCTCATGTTGTTCCAAGCCTGTAAGACCTTTGTTTATCTTCAGAACACAAATTGATATTTTTGCTGACATCCAAGAGAATTTCCCATAGAAAACAATGTAATTACCATCATTCAAGGTCCAGAAAAGTAGTAAAGACATCATTAAAATAGTCAACATGACTATAATGGTTCACACTTAAAGAGTACATGACACACAGTTTCTGTCAACCTCATGTTAATCTTGAGTACCGATAGAGTAGAATTTCATCCTTCAAATTTCTGAAGAGTATTTAGTTTTATCAGATTTATAAAAGACAGATATGCTGCACCAATTCTTTCCAGCTCCTGGAGGCATGCCATGGGCGAAGCTAATGAAGTCAGGAGCATGCGCAGCTTTTGCATGGTGATCGTTTGCAAGCTTTCAATGGTCAGCTAAACAATGTATTTAAACAAACAGAATAGACCATTGCATTATCCCTGGATAACTTTTGATTCCGAATACGTTTGTGTTGTTTATATTATATGCACTTCCGCGCTGATAGCCAAAAAAAAGGCATTTGATTCAGCTTTATTTACCACCTGCAGTTCTGTTACTGCCAGTGCCATAACACAAAAGAGGGACAACACAAGTTCTGACTCATGACTGGGCTCTTTAATTGCTGAGACAGCTTCATCTTTCAGTTTCAAATGATCTATAAATCCAGCATCTGACTAGGCCTTGCTTATAAAATCATAAACGCCAATCCTGAGGGCTCGAACAGCCACAGAAAAACACGAGATATTCTCCATTCATTTTAACCAATAAAAAATTGATTGCCATTTTCAGACACAACTTTATTGTTACATATGGTAGTTGATTTGAGGTGGTTTCTATGGTTATTTCAATGACAAATGTCAAGAACGCATCAATATAATGCGTGAGCACAAATCTCTTAGCTCCACTATTCCCTTAACACTGGATTCTTTGGAAAGCAAGGTTATCTTTCCCTCAACACCAAAAACACACTTCTTTGGTGACATTGTTGATTTCATGGTCTAAAAACAAAGTAACTAATCTTTTTCGCCAGCGCCAGAACAAAGCACGTTTATGGACGTGCCCTTGCTCTCTCCCTCTGGTTGACATGTGCACGCTCTTCTGGGAGAGGTGCCTTGTCAAGGAATTCTGCCCTTTATGGCGTCATACAGGGCCATACTCGAAGAAACTTATAAAAACCCTGCTTAGCATTTTTAGTAAAATCCAACTCTTAACAGTGTGTGTGTGAATGATGCATATCTACATTGATGTGTGTTTGTCTGTTTACAGTGTGGCTCATGGAGGAGAGATCATGATGACAGCAGGACTTCGAAAGTGTAGGTCTACATTCACACAAATTTATCTACTGACTTTTTTTTTATTATAAATGTTTCTCTTATTGTGTTCAGATGCCTATGATCTCACATTGGATACAAACACAGCATACACTCAACTCATTCTGTCTGAGGAGAACAGAAAGGCAACATTTATGGATCAGTCGTATCCTGATCATCCAGAGAAATTTAAGAACTGCGAAGAGGTTCTGTGTGTTCAGAGTCTGACTGGACGCTGTTACTGGGAGGCTGAATGGAGTGGATATAATGCTGATATATCAGTGGCATATAAAGAAATCAACAGGAAAGGATGGCGTGAAAATGGGTTTGGATCCGATGGCAAATCCTGGAGTCTGATCTGCTCTAAACACAGATTCTCTGTCTGGCACAATAAAAAGCGAACTGCCGTACCAGCCCCTCCACTCTTTTCTAACAGAGTAGGTGTCTATCTGGACGTGTCGGCCGGCACTCTGTCCTACTACAGCGTCTCTGGCACACACACACTCACACACTTGCACACAATAAACACAACATTCACTGAACCCCTCTATGCTGGATTTATGGTTTACTATAACTCGTCAGTGTCTCTGTGTCAGATTAAAACTTAGAGATGCACTTTCAACAAAATCTGAGAGATAAATTAAGTACATTCATGTCTTGCACACATCTGTCAACGGGAATGTGTTTCATCAGGGAGTGGAGGTTTAGACAACATCCCGATATTAAACAGCCAAAACAATGCTACACTTAGAGATGAACATGAATGAATGAGGACAGCCATGAACCTGGATTATCTCTATGCTTTTTCTCCATTCTGTTACATGATAGAGTTTGGGTTCCTTGCCACTGTCGCCTCTAGCTTGCTTAGTTGAGGACACTTTATATTCAGCAATATTATTGTTCTGACTGTACTGAGACTTTTGAATGAGAACTGAACTGAGCTGACATAATTTTTTGCAGAACAGCTTTATGGATGAAATGAATTAATTTAATAATTGATGATCTTTACAACTGAACTAAATCAATACTTAACTGACTTCAGCTGAACAACAGCCAAAATGCATCATTTTATCATGCATCTGTTATCACTGTAAAGCTGCTTTGAAACTATCTGTATTGTATAAAGCATTGTATAAATAAAGGCTACTTGACAGTTATCCCTCTACAGTCAATTTGACCTGTGTTGATTCTTGACTTGTCGGAAACATCAGTTAACCTATGTTTTATTTTCAAAGTTTGTAAAAATATCAATTTGTTTTTCCTGTTAAGTGTCTGAAAATGACTTTTCCAACTTAAATTGATAAAAGTCTTGAGTACTTCAGAGCACAGACTTAAGTTTGGTATCTTTTTAAAGGGAACACTTCACATATTATTGTAGAAGTAAAAAAAAAGTTGTAAGAGTAAAATTTTTTAAAAGTTATTAATTCATTATTAATATTTAATAAAATTATTATTAATTAATAAAAAAAGAAATATTTAATATATATATTTTACAAAACATGTTTAACTCTAAAACTTCAAGAAAATCAAAGCTATACAAGTTCTGCGCCAAATATTAGGTTGATATCTCAAAACAACTTTAAGTAAGATTTGTTGTGCGCAGTACCAAACTTTTCCATTAGATGACATCCAGACTCCACCCATGACCATATAAGGACTCTTCAATTTCCATATATGGTTTGAGTGATCTGAACCATATTTTTCCATACTTTTCAAAATATTTATGAAGTAGTTTGTGCAGTAATGTTAATATTTGATTTGAACTCAATCCCTAATACTCTAATTGCTAATTGCTCTGTCATTTCTTTTGAAAATCAGTCACCAAATATGAAAACTTAAAAGTCTTAAAAATAGTGGGTAAAAACATTTTTATAAATCATAAATTCAAATATTTAGTCTTTGTAATATGTGAAAAGTACTGATATTAAAAGTTATTTATTTGTACATGGCTGTATTTTTTTTTTCATAGTGTGATTTTTGGGGAATTTTATTGAATCCAATTAGGGTCAGTGTGACCCGGACCGTACAGGCAGTCGCCAGAAATCGAACAGTGTTTGAGGGTTAAACAGGGGGAGGTAGTCTGTGATTTCCACGGATGGCAGGTCCATCTTTAGTCTAGAATCACTGGGTGATTTTTATTATTTCTTAAGTTTGTCTGTGTTTGTGGCGATCTGGACTTGAGAATGAGTTGTTATTTGTGCCTGTCATTCTGCTCTTATTCTTGGCAAATATTTTCATTTACAGAGTATGTGAACCTAACTGGTTTAAAAATCTGACTTTACTCAAGATCATACAGACAACAAACTAATACTAAACATTACAACTTTCAACACACTCAAAAACAGTTTAGTATGATAGTGTAACGTTAAAGCAAGTGAAACAGCGCTGCGTTTCCTCACAGTTTTAATTCGTCAAATAAACTGACCTGTAAGAGGAGTATTTCAGCACTTATGAGTAGCTCGGTAAAAGTAAATGTCCTCGTTTCTTTATATCCCGCGGGACTCGCGTGTGACACTGATATCTGTCTCTCATTATCAATCGCGTCTGCGATTCTCAGCGAAACCCTGCTCACACCACAGTCATCTTAAAAACATGCATTCACTCATCCATAAACATTATTTCCCCATAAATATTATTAGATACCAGCATGACAACAAGTTCCATGATTCCATATTCACGGCGTCATCAATCTACGCCATTGTTATTGTTTTGAATTGTTTAGCGAAAAAACTACATAGTGCACCTTTAACCCAACAAACACATTTACGTTGTGGCAACGTCGCTGCCACGTTCCATTTTTACTGTGCAACGTTGACTGTCTACGTGCTCGCGACATTGTAGCAACGTTGAATTGTAAGACGCTAAAGGGCTGGAGCAACGTTGTTGCGCGACATTCAGCAACTAAAGACGACGTTCCGACCACATTTATTTTTATGCCAGATTATAAATATTATATTACCTTTTCTGCGTCTTATTTTTTTATGCATTTTTTTTTTTGTGGTCAATCTCTTAATAATCATACACAAGATGAACATGTAACACTTTTTGAAATACTGTTAATCATTAATTGTTATTTTTAATGTAAAACCAGCTATGAAACTTTAAAGAGGAAAAATGCCATACAAGTTCATATAATCCAACTTTATTAAAACATTGCATACATATAATTACACTACCAAAACATACATTTGAAGGGAAAAAAACGTTAATATAGAGTATATTAATTATATTAAGCTCAAATATAATAGACTACAAATAAAAAAGCATAAAAAGAGCATTTGTTGAACAAAATAAAAGCAGCTGAAACAGTCATCAGGTCACCGGCTGATGAGGCCGACTCGGGACTGGAGAACACGGCGGACAGGAGCGCAGACGAGAAGGTCGGTAGACAGTCCAATAAAGAGAAACAAATCCAGTGAAAATGTATCTGTGCTGAAATATCTTTTACATGTTTAACAAAAACACTGGCGAGTTAAATTTAACAATTTATTGGCCAATGGCTAATGATATTAGTCGCCAAGATTGAACATTAACTAGGTCGCTGTCTGTGGTGTCAGTCCCTTTTCATAGCTTCATTATGGCTTATAACTTTTGGCATAATGTTAAAACACTTCATCACATGACCAGAATATGTTTAACGCCTTTTCCTAAATAACGATATCTGAATAGGCCTTCTGAAAGTAATATAATTAACTTAGCATTAACTTACACCAAACCCGATCGCAAACTACTCGGTATGTGAATTATCAGCTATTCAGTTTATTAACAGAACAAATAAATCTCACATTAGACATGAAAATTTTAGTTTTTTTTTGGATATTTACATATCTTATTTATCTAACAGAGAAATCATAAGCAATACTCACGTATTCTGGCTTGAAGAAGAATAAAATTTAAACTGCGCTTCGGAACAGTGACGAGTACATGTCGTACAATGGTTGTCCAGACAGCCTAAGCACAACCTTCAGCTGTGGTCCTGAACCGTGGTTGAATGGCAACATTGTGACAGCACAGTAACAACCTTAACGACACAATGTCGAACCAACAACCTTTTAGCCATGTTGTTACAAAAGGTTGGCTACGTTGAGGCAACGTTCTGTGTTTGCTGGGAAGAACAGTGAAAGATCGTCTGGTAAAAATAACGGTTTTAAGGCGGGGCTTAAGGAAAAGGGCGCCAGTTCTGCTGAAAATATTGATGCGAAACTTTTAAATTGTCCTAAATCAGCCCTTTTTTATTATTTTTTTTCTCTTATTTTTCTTAAGAAGCTTGACATTTTCGTGAGTCACTAATGAGATGTTCAGCTGCTTGAATGTCAACAGCAGCCACTCAAATAAATTATCTCAGACACAAATAACTGTACAATTCTATCGCCTCTTAAAAGTATTTTGTGTTAACGGGTTAAATAATAATTCTCTATACGCCCCGCCCGGTTACCCGCGGCCGTGTTTGACGGACAGCAGCAGCGGCCAATAGGAACGCGCGGTTTCGCTGCTCTTCAGAAGTTTATGCTGGTCTGCTGACCGGATGGGAAAACTTTCTGCCTTCATTTTTCTCTCACACAGTCTGACAACTGGAGTTGGATATATTGAGTCCGTTTTAGTTGTGTTTAAAACAGTTTGTTTTGAGTCAACACGTGTACTAGTGAGTTATGAAGTGATCGGCGCAGTTTCTCTGGAGTTTGTGGTGTTTGATAAAGCTCGTCATGGGGAACCGCGGGATGGAGGAGTTGATTCCCCTCATTAACAAACTGCAGGACGCCTTCAGCTCCATCGGCCAGAGCTGCAGCCTGGAGCTGCCGCAGATCGCGGTGGTGGGCGGCCAGAGCGCCGGGAAGAGCTCGGTGCTGGAGAACTTCGTGGGCAGGTGATATAAAACCGAGTCTTGTGGGTAAAAATGGGTCAAACACTGTTGAAGGGATCTGAATGTCACTGCCAGTCAAACATTAACCGTTGCTGTGCTCTAAAAGTTATAGTTCACTAAAATAATCAACATTTAAAACCTGTTCACACCACACGATTACTAAAACAGATGAACGACGTCGTTTGAATCGCTTTCTCTGGAGTTTTTTTCAGCTGATCAACAAAACAAATATTGACAGCCAATCAGAATCCGTCCTCGAATATGCTTTATTCAGTAACAAAACGTACAATTAAATATAAATTGTCATAAAATAATACAAAATAAATGTAAAGAATAAACAAATAAAATAAAGACAAAAAATATATTCACCGGTATTGAATTTAAATCCACATATCTATTTACTAAATAAATACAAATATCCATAAAAAAGATAAAACGTCAAGGTTTTGTACAACAATTAAATATAAATTGACCAAAAAATAATACAAAATAAATGTAAAGAATAAATAAATAAAATTAAAGACAAAAAATATATTCACCGGTATTGAATTTAAATCCACATATCTATTTACTAAATAAATACAAAAAGGATAAAACGTCAAGGTTTTGTTCCGTACGCCATCCAATGATTTATTATACTGACAAAGCTCAAACTTAGATTGTATAAAACTAGGTGTATTTTTTGACAATCGACATTTATGAATGTGATATTTCCCTAAAATAATAAACAAAACAAATTCTTTTCTAAAGGCTTATCATAAAAAATGAAGAGTCCAGAGATCTCCTTAAAATACCTCAAAATCACACCAGAACAATTCAGTACAAATACAATAATAATAATAATAAATAGTCTGATTATTCAAATGACAAAACAGACATTTCAAATCAACATCTTACAGGGTAAACACAATGAATAATTTTAAATGAAACCTCATCCATAATGCTTTATGGAACGCCGGAATTTAAAGCGACAGTCGACATAAACTACAACACGTACTTATTATAAACCCAACGTCATCCTTCTTGGTGTGAACGGCTCTTAAAGGGATAGATCACCCAAAAATGTGCTTTTTTCTGCTGAACACAAAGAAAGACATTTTTGAAGAATGTCTAACCAAACAGTTGGAGGCAACATTAGCCATGTTTCCATCCATAGTTGCGAATTTAACTTGGAAATATCGCATAAAACATGTGCGAATAAAGCACTGTTAGTCGAAGAGAACAAAATTGTCACTTCCTGCCGCTAAAAACATCACTAAGAAAAATGGACGTTGCTGCAGTGGAAGCCACTGTATAATAATAATAAACGCTGTCATGATATCTTGCGTTCAGATACTTGGTGTTTATGAGGGGAATTACACCAAACCACTTTAACGACGGGCTTTGCTCAGGCATTACAGAAAGACCGAAACAGCGTTTGGCGTTTCCATTCAGAGTTTTTTATTTTTTATTTTTTATGCGATATCCCAAAATGCACATAACAATAATCGGATGGAAGCATAGCTACTGACTCGGTATGCAGTGAATACTAAACCCCCATACTGCTTCTGTGGCGTTAAAATGCAATTAAATGTAAAGCAAACACACTATAGACGTTTTTTAGCAACTGAATGAAAAGTCGATTGCTACCGTTACTGACAGAAACGGCTGAACGATCCACATTTAAGAGCTCTCGCTCCCCTTCCTGCCGTTACACAGCAGTTTTCTGGGCAACACAAATGGAATTTTTAAAAAAAGGCATGCAAAAACTTTTCCATGAATCGACAGTAACTCATAGTGTCATACTCTGAAAAACACCATCATAGCAGTAATCCATGTGACTCATGCTTTATGGGGGAAGTGACAGTGTACAGGTTTAGAAGGACTGAGGGACAGCGAATGAAGATGATTCAATTGTGTTTCTGAGGAATTCACATGAACAGACCACATCTGACACATTTCAGCGAGTGCTGACTTGACATCTTCAGGATTCCTGCTCGAAAACAACAGGAAGAGCAGCACACACACACACACACACACACACACTCTCTCACACACTCTCACACACACACACACTCATGTTGTGTTTTCATGGTTTATGGGGTCATTCCATAGTTGTAATGGTTTTTCTACTGTACAAACTGTACATTCTGTCCCCCTACACTACCCCCACCCCTAAATCTACCCATCACACAAAATGTTCTGCTGTTTTACATTTTCAAAAAAGATCATTCTGTATGATTTATAAACTTGTTTCCTCATGGGGACCAACAAAATGTCCCCACAAGATCAACATTTACTGGTATTACTAACCCTGTGGCGACATTTGGTCCCCATAATGTAGGAAATACCCACACACACACACACACACACACTCTCACTCTCTCACACTCACACTCTCTCACACTCACACTCTCTCACACTCACACTCTCTCACACTCACACGCACTCTCTCGCACACACACTCTCACACACACACTCTCACTCACACTCTCTCACACTCACACTCTCTCACACTCACACGCACTCTCTCGCACACGCACTCTCTCGCACACGCACTCTCACACACACACTCTCACTCACACTCTCTCACACTCACACGCACTCTCTCGCACACGCACTCTCTCGCACACGCACTCTCTCGCACACGCACTCTCTCGCACTCACACGCACTCTCTCGCACTCACACGCACTCTCTCGCACTCACACGCACTCTCTCGCACACGCACTTTCTCGCACACGCACTCTCTCGCACACACACTCTCACACACACACTCTCACTCACACTCTCTCACACTCACACGCACTCTCTCGCACACGCACTCTCTCGCACACGCACTCTCTCGCACTCACACGCACTCTCTCGCACTCACACGCACTCTCTCGCACTCACACGCACTCTCTCGCACACGCACTCTCTCGCACTCACACGCACTCTCTCGCACTCACACGCACTCTCTCGCACTCACACGCACTCTCTCGCACTCACACGCACTCTCTCGCACTCACACGCACTCTCTCGCACTCACACGCACTCTCTCGCACACGCACTCTCTCGCACACGCACTCTCTCGCACACGCACTCTCTCGCACTCACACGCACTCTCTCGCACTCACACGCACTCTCGCACACGCACACACACTCTCACACTCTCACACTCACACACACTCTCTCGCACACTCTCTCTCTCACACACTCACACACACA
This sequence comes from Zacco platypus, assembly GCA_038088235.1. NCBI lineage: Eukaryota > Metazoa > Chordata > Actinopteri > Cypriniformes > Xenocyprididae > Zacco > Zacco platypus. The sequence goes on along the minus strand of CM076084.1, from coordinate 41,642,085 downwards.
CACTCTCACACTCACACACACACACACTCATGTCAGTGCAGGGAGAGTTTGGTCTGGGAAGTGAAACACGATTTCTTGTCTTTTAGGGAGTGTGTTTTGTGTGTGTCGTTTGATGAATCAGAGAGTGATGCTGTCATTTCATGAACGAATCACTGGGAAAAGACCGTTTTATTTCAGCTTTTTTGCTCTGCATTTAATAACATTTTAATGCGTCAGAAGCTGGCATGGGGTTAAACCGTCAGAAAGCAAAAAGTTGGTGTGTTTGTTAGAAATGTTCATCCGTCTGTTTCTCCGTCACTCAGAGACTTTCTTCCGCGAGGATCCGGCATCGTCACTCGCAGGCCTCTGATTCTCCAGCTGGTCTACAGTAAAGCAGGTAAAACACACATCATACCTTCTCAACACCTGATCTCTCCCTCTTCACGTTCCTCTCGGATCTCTGGTGTTGAGAGCTTCGAGCCCACGTTAATGAAGATCACCTTCAGGGCGGCTGAACATTTATTTCACAATATTGTAATAATAATAATGATGCTGAAAAATCAGCTTTAAAATGACATTTTACTATACTTTCACTTATTGTAAATTGTAATAATATTTCACTGTTTTTACTGTATTTTTGATCAAATAAATGCAGCCTTGATGAGCGGAAGAGACTTCTCACAAAAACATTTATTCCAAATGTTAGCGTTAGTATACGTATAAAACATAAAAAAACTAAAATTAAACTGAATACAGAAAATACAACGACACAAAATTCAAAAGGTTAATAAAAGTGTATTAATGATTCTCTAATAATAGTCTCTCTCTGTTTCTCCAGAATACGCCGAGTTCCTGCACTGTAAGGGCCGCAAGTTCGTGGACTTTGACGAGGTTCGGCAGGAGATCGAGGCTGAGACGGACCGAATCACCGGATCCAATAAGGGAATCTCTCCGGTGCCCATCAACCTGCGCGTCTACTCTCCGAACGGTACATTTGAACATCGACACGGTCATTATTGACCTGATGATGTAATCTCACGATTGTCTTCTGTAGAGCTGCTTTACAGCTGAATGACACTCGTCCCTCTCTCTCTCTCTCTCAGTCTTAAATCTGACGCTGATCGATCTTCCCGGCATGACGAAGGTGGCGGTGGGAGACCAGCCGACGGACATCGAGTTCCAGATCAGGTAAGAGCGGTGCGTTTGACCGCCTACAGTACCCGATTGAAACCCTGACGGCTCTTCTGTGTGTGTGTGTGTGTGATCAGAGAGATGCTGCTGCAGTTCATCTCCAGAGAGAACTGCCTGATCCTGGCCGTCACGCCCGCCAACACCGACCTCGCCAACTCTGACGCGCTGAAGATCAGCAAAGAGGTCGACCCTCAGGGTGAGAGACGAACAGACGCTCGTTCAGAGTCATCCGCTCTTTAATCATGATGTTTATACTTCATTTGTGCTTTTATTTCTGATGTGTTTCAGTTGGACATTTTTTAAATGTTACTGAACTTTCAGAGAACATTCAAAAGTAACGTTCACATAATGTTTGAAGAAGGAACGTTCACATAACTAATTTAAAACGTTTAGAAGCTGAACATGCGCAAATAACGCTTTCATGATGGGAATGTTAGAAAAACATGTTTGGTACTTTGGATGTGGTTGAGAAACCAAAGGCCTGCTTGACCTTTGACCTCTGCCCTGCAGGTCTTCGCACCATCGGCGTGATGACCAAACTGGACCTGATGGATGAAGGGACGGACGCTAAAGACATCCTGGAGAACAAGCTGCTGCCGCTGCGCCGAGGTGCTGAGAAATGACACGCAACTAAAGCTGCATAATGAAATCTGAATCGGCTCGTTTTCTCTTTCTCATCTAGTGTGACTTCACCTACTAAAATAACTCTAATTGAAATAGACTTAAAGGAATTAATAAAAACTAAATGGGCCTAAAAAAACTAATAAAAATGACAAAAACACAATAAAATTACTAAAGTATAATAGAGCTTAACAGTCGGTTCGGTCAGTAAAAACTGCATTGATTTTCTCCACTGGGAATTGATTTTTAAATTTAACTTATAAAGTATGGAAAATTCCAGCAATTACAGAGTCGAAACAACGAATCGCTGCAAATGACGTAAACGAGACCATCTCAAAATACTGAAATATTTGAATATTTATGCATATTTTGCAATAAACTTGAAAAAAAACCCAAAATGATTAAGGAAATTTGGCCTTTGTGTTTCCTCATGTTTATTCTCCTGTGGAACAGGAAGTCATGGCCGGACAATTTCATGTTAAAAAAAGTACTTAAATGTAAATATGAATGGTAATATTCTTCATACTTCAAAGATATTTTACTATTTTTATTTCTTGGGATGTGAATAATTGTGGCCGACGTGTTTTGGAGAAAAACAGTTATTTCATAATGTGATTTACAGTAAAAAAAAAAGGATAAATAATGCAGATTTATTCTTACAGTCATCAAGGGTGCTGATATTTCTGCCCATGACTGAAATATATCTATCAATGAATATTTCTCCATCATATTAAAGTCGAGTATGCTGTTCGCAATGCTTTATGGGATGGCAGTCGTACTACAATTACGTCTGCAGTGAAGCAGGCTGAAAGAGTGTCCGTGTGTTCACAGGTTACATCGGTGTGGTGAACCGCAGTCAGAAGGACATCGACGGCAGGAAGGACATCCGAGCCGCTCTGGCTGCCGAGAGGAAGTTCTTCCTGTCCCATCCGGCGTACAGACACCTGGCGGAGCGGATGGGCACACCTTACCTGCAGAAAACACTCAACCAGGTACAGACACGTTTGAACTGATCCGTTAAACGCGGCGTTCGGATTGGATTGGTCACGTTTCTGTCAATCGACTCTTTCCAGCAACTGACGAACCACATCCGTGACACTCTGCCGGCGCTGCGCAGCAAACTGCAGAGTCAGATGCTGTCGCTGGAGAAAGAGGTGGACGAGTACAAGAACTTCAAACCGGACGACCCGGCGCGCAAAACCAAAGCGCTGCTGCAGTGAGACCCGCACACAAACACACAGTCTTACTAAAATTATTACTTTATTATTGTGCTGTGACACCCAAATGTGTTCAATTAGTCAAAAAGTGTGTGTGTGTGTGTGTGTGTGTGTGTGTGTATGTGTGTGTGTGTGTGTGTGTGTAGGATGGTGCAGCAGTTCGGTGTGGACTTCGAGAAGCGGATCGAGGGCTCTGGTGATCAGGTGGACACGCTGGAGCTCTCCGGCGGAGCACGAATCAACCGCATCTTCCACGAGCGCTTCCCTTTTGAGCTCGTCAAGGTACGTTTACTCATTTATTCAAGAGGTGACTTGGTTTAAAAATGATATTAATCACCTTTTGATCGTAACTCGGCGCTTCAAATAAGGATTATTACATAATTACACCAGCAGGTGTCAACAAGTGACAGTTAAAAATGTGTTTGTTGTTGAATCATTCACTCAAGAGATTTGTTCGAAAACACTGATTCATCCAGTAATGAAATGAGTCTTAATGAGTGAGTCATTGAATCATTCACTCAAGAGATTCGTTCGAAAACACTGATTCATCCAGTAATGAAATGAGTCTTAATGAGTGAGTCATTGAATCATTCACTCAAGAGATTCGTTCGAAAACACTGATTCATCCAGTAATGAAATGAGTCTTAATGAGTGAGTCATTGAATCATTCACTCTAGAGATTCGTTCGAAAACACTGATTCATCCAGTAATGAAATGAGTCTTAATGAGTGAGTCATTGAATCATTCACTCAAGAGATTCGTTCGAAAACACTGATTCATCCAGTAATGAAATGAGTCTTAATGAGTGAGTCATTGAATCATTCACTCTAGAGATTCGTTCGAAAACACTGATTCATCCAGTAATGAAATGAGTCTTAATGAGTGAGTCATTGAATCATTCACTCAAGAGATTCGTTCGAAAACACTGATTCATCCAGTAATGAAATGAGTCTTAATGAGTGAGTCATTGAATCATTCACTCTAGAGATTCGTTCGAAAACACTGAATCATCCAGTAATGAAATGAGTCTTAATGAGTGAGTCATTGAATTATTCATTCAATCATTGTTAAATACACTGCAGAAATGAATATTTTGTCTACTAAACTGCGTGTTCCTTTGTTTTGTCTTTATTTTAAACAAAAAAATCCATGATTCTTACTATATCCAGAATCGTGCAGCTCTAATATTTTGTAAATGATGACAAAAATTACATTTTTAGCGGCGTGATTCCTTCGACTCGTGTGATACAGTGGATAATCTGTTTGTTTGTGTTTAGATGGAGTTTGATGAGAAGGAGTTGAGGAGAGAGATCAGTTACGCCATCAAGAACATCCATGGAGTCAGGCAAGTGCCCACCGACACACTCACACTCTTCTCAGGAACATAGTTTGATTATTAATGCTGGACTCTTCCGATCGTTTAGTCCGCTCTCATAACCTCTAACATTTGAACTGTTCTGTGAAATCAAGGATGTATCACTCATAGAGCTCAACGCTGATTTCCACTAACTCCATGAACGCAGCGGCTCATTGTTTCTGTGTTCGGACTTCACGGCGAGTCTGTGGTGTTGCACGGCGCCAGCGAGATCATGACCGTGTTGTGTGTGTGTGTGTGTGTGTGTGTGTGTGACCTCAGGACGGGGCTGTTCACCCCTGACATGGCCTTCGAGGCCATCGTGAAAAAGCAGCTGATCAAGCTGAAGGAGCCGTGCCTCAAATGCATTGACCTGGTCATCCAGGAGCTCATCAATACGGTCAGGCAGTGCACACTGAAGGTAGACGCAGAGAGACGCTGAGCACGTCACGCTAACACCTGACCGACTGCCGCCGCTAACGGCTCCGCAAAGCAAAAACACTCGAGCCGTGCTGCTTCAGTCAGAAAATAACCAGAACTGCTTGTGTGTTTCACGTCAATAAATCAGTCCCGTCCATTGATGTTTCTGCACTCAAGTAGCGTTAAACAAGCGTGACCCGCAGGTGTTTAGGACAGGAAGTACAGAATGAGTGAACCGTTATGTGCTCACCTGTCCAGTTTTTCCTAATATTGTGCCCTAATTAAATAACACCTCCGCTGTCCCATGATCCTCCAGGACGGGGCTGTTCACCCCTGACCTGGCCTTTGAGGCCATAGTGAAAAAGCAGGTTGTTAAACTGAAGGAGCCGTGTCTCAAGTGTGTAGACCTGGTGGTGTCTGAACTCGCCACGCTCATCCACAAGTGCACAGAGAAGGTAACACGTGACCGCTTCTGACAGATCCCTTAACCAATCCAATCCAGTGCAGTAACTGAACCCGTTTTGATTGACAGATCCTTTGACCAATCAAACCCAGTCCCGTAACCAAACCCTCTTTGATTGATCGATCCCTTAACCAATCAAATAACCGAGCCTGCTTTGATTGACACATCCTGTAACCAATTAAATCTAGTCAGGTGAATTTCCTCTTATGTGTCGTCATTGTTTAATCATGTGACCTGTAAACCTAATCGCTGGTGTTTCATGACTGTGAAGTTCAGTGTTGGTCTGTGGTGGATGAGCTCAGCCTGTGTTTGTTTTTGCTTTGTGGGGATTTTTTTTTTTTTGATATTTACTAATCACACACACACTGTACACTAATCACACTAATCACACACACACTGTACACTAATCACACTAATCACACACACACTGTACACTAATCACACTAAACACACACACACACACACATACACTATACACTGATCACACTAATCACACACACTGTACACTAATCACATACACACACACACACACACACACACACACACTACAACCTAACCCTAATCACATACACACACACACACACACACACACTACAACCTAACCCTAAACACATACACATACACTACACACACACACACACACACACACACACACTACAACCTAACCCTAAACACACACACACACTAATCACATACACTACACACACACACACACACACAGAGACTAATCACACACACATACTATACACTAAACACACACACACTACACACACTATACTCACACTAAACTCACACACACATACTAAACACTAAACACACACTACACACAATACTCACACTATACACTAAACACACACACTAATCACATACACTACACACACACTATACTCACACTATACACACACTATACACTAAACACACACACACACACACACTAATCACATACACTACACACACACTAATCACATACACTACACACACAGAGACTACTCACACAATACTCACACAATACTCACACAATACTCACACAATACTCACACTATACACTAAACACACACACTAAACACACACACACTACAACCTAACCCTAAACACATACACATACACTACACACACACACACACTAAACACACACACTACAACCTAACCCTAAACACACACACACACTAATCACATACACTACACACACACACACACACACAGAGACTAATCACACACACATACTATACACTAAACACACACACACTACACACACTATACTCACACTAAACTCACACACACATACTAAACACTAAACACACACTACACACAATACTCACACTATACACTAAACACACACACACACACACACACTAAACACACACACTACAACCTAACCCTAAACACACACACACACTAATCACATACACCACACACACACACACAGAGACTAATCACACACACATACTATACACTAAACACACACACTAATCACATACACTACACACACACACACAGAGACTAATCACACACACATACTATACACTAAACACACACACTACACACACACACTATACACTAAACACACACACTACACACACTATACTCACACTATACACACACTATACACTAAACACACACACACACACACACTAATCACATACACTACACACACAGAGACTACTCACACAATACTCACACAATACTCACACAATACTCACACAATACTCACACAATACTCACACAATACTCACACTATACACTAAACACACACACTAAACACACACACACTACAACCTAACCCTAAACACATACACATACACTACACACACACACACACTAAACACACACACTACAACCTAACCCTAAACACACACACACACACTAATCACATACACTACACACACACACACACACAGAGACTAATCACACACACATACTATACACTAAACACACACACACTACACACACTATACTCACACTAAACTCACACACACATACTAAACACTAAACACACACTACACACAATACTCACACTATACACTAAACACACACACACACACACTAAACACACACACTACAACCTAACCCTAAACACACACACACACTAATCACATACACCACACACACACGCACAGAGACTAATCACACACACATACTATACACTAAACACACACACTAATCACATACACTACACACACACACACACAGAGACTAATCACACACACATACTATACACTAAACACACACACTACACACACTATACACACACACTATACACTAAACACACACACTACACACACTATACTCACACTATACACACACTATACACTAAACACACACACACACTAATCACATACACTACACACACACTAATCACATACACTACACACACAGAGACTACTCACACAATACTCACACAATACTCACACAATACTCACACAATACTCACACAATACTCACACTATACACTAAACACACACACTAAACACACACACACTACAACCTAACCCTAAACACACACACATACACTAAACACACACACACAGAGACTAATCACACACACATACTATACACTAAACACACACACTATACTCACACTATACACTAATCGCACACACGCACACTAATCACGCACTCACACACTCACACACACACTCACACACACTAATCCCACACACACACACACACTATACACACACGCATGCACACAAACACACACGCACAATAATCGCGCACACACACTCAGCGGTGGTGTCTGTAGAACTCGCTCTGGTTCAGGTGAGCTGCTCGTGTCTCAGTGATGATGTTTGTGTGGCAGCTGAACTCGTACCCTCAGCTGAGAGAAGAGACGGAGAGGATCGTCACCACACACGTCAGAGAGAGAGAGAGCAGGACCAAAGACCAGGTGCTTCATTTATACCCCTTTATAGTTATGTGTTTATTTGCTCACATAATTTTATCAATATAACTAATTATAATAAGTATAATAAATATAGGTATAATATTCATTATCTTATTTATTCATTGACGTTTTATAATACCAGATGGATAAATATGAATAAATATACATTAATAAATACATTTACATTTATAATAATATATGATGAAATGCATTAGAAAATGATATAAATAAATGAATACATATATTTATAATATTATATGAATAAAATATTGATTCATTATTTATATTTATTTATTAATTATTTAAACATGATATTATAAAACGTGTGTGTGTGTGTGTGTGTGTCAGGTGATGCTGCTGATTGACATCGAGCTCTCCTACATCAACACCAACCACGAGGACTTCATCGGTTTTGCCAAGTGAGTGACCTCTGACCTCTGTTGACCTTTGACCCTGATTAGTCGCAGCCGTCTAACAGCCGTGTGTTTCAGCGCGCAGCAGCGGAGCGCCGCGGTCAGTAAGAAGAGGGCGATGCCCAACCAGGTACGACAACACCCACACAAACTCCACCGGCTGCCGATTGGTCTGTTCCTCCGCCTCATTATCATATCCCCTCCCCTCGCCTCAGGTGATCAGACGCGGTTGGCTCACCATCAACATCAGCATCATGAAGGGCGGATCCAAGGACTACTGGTTCATCCTGACCGCTGAGTCTCTGTCCTGGTACAAGGACGAGGAGGTGTGTGTGTGTGTGTGTGTGTGTGTGTGTGTGTGTTCATGTTGTGTGAAAATTAAACCTGTGTGTGTGTGTGTGTGTGTGTGTGTGTGTGTGTTCTTCATGTTGTGTGAAAATTAAACCCGTGTGTGTGTGTGTGTGTGTGTGTGTGTGTTTTCCAGGAGAAAGAGAAGAAGTTCATGCTGCCTCTGGATAACCTGAAGCTCAGAGACGTTGAGAAAGGCTTCATGTCCACCAAACACACCTTTGGCATCTTCAACACCGAGCAGAGGTGCGACTGACTTTCATCAATAATATTGATTGGCTGTTATCAACACAACAGAAGCTTTTTCCCGCCAAAATAAAAGCTACGTGGTTTAATGTTTGAAAATGGAGAAATTAAGACGACATTTAATAATAATAATAATAATAATTAATAATTAATTAAATGTTAATTATTAAATTAATTATATAATAAATTTAATAATAAATAAAATAATAAATTTTATTAATAAATAATATTGCAATATTTTTTTAAGTTGCACAGTAAAATATTTTTTTTATCAATTTTATGTATGTTTATTATAATTAAATTAATTATATAATAAATTTAATAATAAATAAAATAATACATTTTATTAATAAATAATATTCCAATATTTTTTTAAGTTGCACAGTAAAATATTTTTTTTATCAATTTATGTATGTTTATTTATTCATTTACTTATTTAATCTTATGATATTATAAAAAAATAAATTAATTACAAATTAATGAATATTATACTTTTATATTATATGAACAAATATTTTATAATATTATACAAACAAATAAATCTATATATATAATCAAGATAACAGAAGGCATAAGTATTCATATTATTATTAAAATTATTTATTTGTAGTTATATTAAGTAACATTTATATTATAACATTTTTGGCCAAATTGTGCAGTCCGACAAACAAGCACTGCAGACCTGGAGCTTTATTTATGTTTTTGTTTTAGAAATTGCATTTGAAATGACAATTTCTAGCTGAAAAATCAGCCCTTTTCTCTCAGATTTGTTCCGTACAGTCATAAATATGATTTCAGGAACGTGTATAAGGACCTGCGTCAGATCGAGCTGGCCTGCGACTCTCAGGAGGACGTGGACAGCTGGAAAGCCTCGTTCCTGCGGGCAGGAGTCTATCCGGAGAAAGACCAGGTAACCGTCTCGCCCGAGTGTCACCTGACGCACCTGAATCTCTCTGGTCCTCTTGTCATCTGAGTCCGGTCTGTCTCCAGGTGGAGAACGAGGACGGCGTCCCGGCCGACTCTCTCTCCATGGACCCTCAGCTGGAGCGGCAGGTGGAGACCATCCGAAACCTGGTGGACTCCTACATCGGCATCGTCAACAAGAGCATCAGAGACCTGATGCCCAAGACCATCATGCACCTGATGATCAACAGCGTGAGTGTGGGCGGGGCTTATGCCATCATCACATGTCTTCCGCCTTGGAGTTTTCATTCATTCATTTATATTTTTGCATTGGAGTTTTTGGGTTTCATTTTATGTTTTTTTTTATGTATTTATTATTTTTAGTTGTTTATTTATCTCTGTTTTATTTTATTTATGTTTTTCCATTGGAGTTTTGGGGTTTAGTTTTTTATTTTTATTTTATTATTGTTGTATTATATGTTTTGGGATTGATTTTTATTTGTTTCTATTTAATATTTTTATTTTATTTGTTTTATTGTGTTGGAGTTTAGAGGTTTATTCATTTATTTGTATTTATATTATTTTATTTATTCATTTTTTGTTTAAATTTAAGGAATTTTGGGGTTTAGTTTTTTTTATTTTATTATGTTTTGGGATTGATTTTTATTTGTTTCTATTTAGTATTTTTATTTTATTTGTTTTATTGTGTTGGAGTTTAGAGGTTTATTCATTTATTTTTATTTATATTATTTTATTTATTCATTTTTTGTTTAAATTTAAGGAGTTTTGGGGTTATTTTATATACTTCCATTTTATTGTTTTAATAATTTTATTTTTAGTTGTTTTATTCATTTCTTTTTCTCATTGGAGTTTACTCTGGGGGGTAATTTATTTATTTTATTATTATATGGTATATTATATTATTATATTATTATGGTGATTATTGCCACCAGCAGTCAGTCCTGATCCGTGTGTGTGTGTGTGTGTGTGTGTGTGTCTCAGGCGAAGGAGTTCATCCACTCGGAGCTGCTGGCGTATCTGTACTCGTCCGGCGATCAGAACAGTCTGATGGAGGAGTCGGCGGAGCAGGCGCAGCGGCGCGACGAGATGCTGCGCATGTATCACGCGCTCAAAGAGGCGCTGCACATCATCGGTGACATCAGCACCAGCACCGTGTCCGCGCCGGTACCGCCTCCGGTGGACGACACCTGGATCCAGACCAACCCCAGGTACATGTGATCTGGATAGCATCAGTAATTCATGTGTCAAAAAAGGGATATTCTCAAACAATCAGCCCCAGTTTTGGAAACGCCTTTCAGTTATTCATTAATGTCAGATTTAATAAATCACATGACTGCCCTAGTAATAACGGAAGTGCGTTTGTTGTCTTTCTGTCAGTCCTCCGTCTCAGCATAAGCCGTCCTCTGGCACGGCTCCGCCCCCTGGACGTCCCCCTGCGGTGCGAGGCCCCACCCCTGGCCCACCGGGCCCGCCTCCTCTTAACCCCTCCCCTGCGTTTGGAGCTCCGCCCGTTCCATCCAGGCCCGGCCCGCCTCCGGTCAGCTCTAATGCGTTTGGGAGTGGCTCTCTGGACCCGATGTTGGCTCCTCAGGTGCCGTCTCGCCCCGCCCGTGTGCCGCCCGCTCTGCCGCCCGGCATACCCAGGTACGACTGACGCCATCAGTTTTATGTCCAGTCCCATAAATATTCATGAGCCAATAGTAAGATTACTAGTTGAAGACGACGTCTGCCTCTCCACAAATCCTTTATTCCTACTGGCTGAATGTATTATAGGTCAGTAATAGCATGATGTGTGTTCCTGTGTGTGTGTTTGTGTAGCAGGAGACCTCCAGCGGCTCCAAACCGGCCCACGATCATCAGACCGTCAGAACCGTCTCTGCTGGACTGAACAGAGACCGACGACACCAAAGGAACCAACAACACACACACTAACACACACACACACACTAACACACACAAGTGCAAATAAGGGCTCAACTCAGTTTGATTGACACATGGTTTTTTGATACTCTTAAAGTAGTAATAAGATTTTCTGATTCGTTTAAATAAGCATTTCCATATATATATATATGTATTTTCTAGAATTTCAGGGAGCTTCAGAAATTGTTGGGAGGACGAGCAACACTTTAGATGTATGACATCATACGTTCATTTCACACGAGTGACGTTTACAGACGACCGAACCTCGACTTTGACAGTCTCTAACACTCCGTTCTCTGTGATGTTTGTATAAGCATCAGTTTCCTGATCATGACACTACGGTGGGAATCACGTGATCTTCTCGAGGGTTCAGCACTTTTTAAGCTCTAATGCCGCTGTAGTTGATCAGACGACACACTAAACATCTCAAAGCTCATATACGAAGACTAAAACGTGTTCTTTAACACTATAAAATACACTTCATTCTGATCCATTTCATGAAACCATTCCTGATATTAATACTTTCAGAGAATAAATCTTGACGTTTTAGTTCACAATGAGTCTTAATCTGGTTCACTTCTGAACTACATCTTGTTTTATGGATGTTTAGATGTTTCTACTTGAAAATGAATGTGTATCATGTGACTAACAGGAGCGACCTCTTCCCTTCATTTGTTCTTCATGTATCTTCTCTTTTTCATGACGTTTCGCAAGAACCGCGAACAAAAGCTTAAGTAACCTCTAAACGCATTGATTATTATCAATAAAAGGGCAATTTGTTTTGCTACTGCTTTGACTTCTTTTCCCTCGAATTCAGTCTGTGACACACAGGCTTGTTTTGAACATGTGATTGAGTCTTAAAAATGATTGACATGAAACTTCTATTTACTTCCATAATGTGACGCATTTCCAAATAAAACTGAATATTTGACAGTCGAGTCTTAAATTGTATCCATGATTTAATTGAATGTTACAGCCTTATTCCAAAAGAAATTAAATTCATTATTTTCTTCAAAATTCTACAAACAATACCCCATAATGACAACCTGAGAGAAAGAGAAATCTTTACATGTGATTTTTTTTGCTCAATACTTTGTTGAAGCTCCTCTGGCACCGATTACAGCTCAAGTCTTCTCAAGAATGATGCTGCACACCTGTTTTTGGGCAGTTTCTCATTCTTCTCTGCAGGACCGCTCGAGCTCCATCAGGTTAGACGGGGAGCGTCGGCGCCATTTTCAGATCCCTCCAGAGATGTTCAGTCGAGTTTAAGTCCGGGCCTGTTTCAGCAGGATGCAACAATTATTCAGGAATGATTTGAGGTGCATGACTAGAGTTGGGAGAGAGTAAAAAGTGCCTGTAGTTGCAGAAATACCCATAAATAGAATTACTGGTGCAGTCGACTGAAACGGAAAGTTGTTTTAGGGTGCGTTCACACTTGTCATGTTTGGTTGGATTAAAACGAATCCTGGCGCGATTGCTCAGTTTGGCAGTTGAATGCTGCCATCAGAACCCTGGTGTGGACCGGGACCGCTAAAAAGACGGTCCAAAATGAGTCGAGGGCAAACGTGGAGCAACGAGGAGGTGAAGTTTCTGTTTCTGTGTACAACGGAGGAAATCCTGCTGCTGTTCTGAATGTTTTGAACATTTGATGAGCTCTTCGTGATTCTCAGCTGGTAAAAATAAAGCATAAAATGATGGCGTTTAATCCAGAACACAGCGTTGTTTTGAATGTTCGGTAAGCGAGATCCGTCGCCAAATATACGTCATAAAAGCCGACCAATCAGGTCGTGACCGTATCCCTATGCCTTTGGTTCGGAAACTTTAGGTTCGCTGTTAAAAATGCCAGTGTGAACGCTAAGAGGACCAGGACTATATGTTCTGTTTTTGTTTTTTGGTCCGGAACAAACGAACCAAACCAACTGAACTACAAGTGTGAACGCAGCCTTAGAGGCAGACAAATTACTTTAATTCTTGTTCTTGAGAATAATGGGCATGAATGAATCACATGCAGTAGAACCGTCGCTGATTTTGACCAAGGAAAGAGTTGATTTGCCGGACCTGATTATTCAATACTAGCGACACCATGTACAAATATACAACCTATTTTATTTGTTTTTATTGTGTAAAAGTCTTTAAAAAGGCTGTACAGAAGCTTCCCTTTGTTAACCATAACGTCACATTCTCCCGTGTCATGAAATGACTGGACTATACAAAGTGACAAAACTAAGACATGAAATGGACAGATGCGTGAAGTCTCGCGTCCTCGAAAGAATCGGACGACTGGTTTGCGGCGCGTTATTATTATTATTATTTCAGCAGTTCTCTGGAGTCTCACTCGACTGAACGAACAGGCACCCGGAAACACCAAGAAGGATCGTCCGATGAGAAAGCGTCTAATCCATCTAAAAGGCGTGGCGGTCTCTGTCTGCGCTCCCTCGTCTCGAGTTTGATCTCTCCAGCAGTGTGTCGAGCCGATCCCACGGGTGTTTTTTAGTAGTAGACTCTGCGCTTGTCGTCGAACAGCCGTCGGAGGGTGTAGACCTGAGTGAGCGCCACGCTCAGCAGGACCAGCATGTTGACGCAGGACCAGAAGGAGACCCGCCACAGGTTGTCCTCCAGCAGGTTTCGGTCGCGAGCCTCGAACGCCCGCAGGACCGTCTGCATCTGACGACTGCGCTCCAGCCGCCGGTGAACCGTCTCCATCGACTCCTGCCGCAGAAGAGGTGAGGGAAACAAAAGATCTTCAATCTTATACTCGGGATTGAATATCGACGCTCGTTTCTGGGACCGGATAAAAAATACAAAAGGTTGTTTATCACAATTCTGACTTTTTTTTTCCTCTGAATTGCGAGTTAATATCTCAGAAAGTTGGAACTGCAAAAGTAAAAAGTCAGAATAGCGAAATACAAACTAACGTTATGAAGACCGAATTGCAAGATATAAACTCACAATTCTGATGAAGTCACAAATGCGTGAAAACAGTCAATTATAAAAGTCTGACATCCTCGCAATTATGAGATTATATCTTGCAATTATGGAAAAAAAAGAGCCAATTGTGAGATTAAAAAGTTGAAATTACCTCTAGTATTTTTTTTTTTTATTTGGCGACAGAAACAAGTTTTCATACTTAAATACAATTGGAGATCTAAGAAATATCAAAACATGTCCAGGTCATGAATAAACTATATTTTATCTTAAAATCAATGCTGTAATTGTTAACAAACACTAAAATTGTTAATTGTTCACAGCAATTGAAATGAAGCTTAAAACAAAATATAAATATTAGAGTTGAAACTTAAACGAAAATTAACGGAAATAAAATAAGCGATTTAAATTACTAAAACGAACTAAAATCACAATAAAGCTAAACAGAAATAGAAAGCACACAACCAAATTACTAAAAATTAAAATGAAAACAATATAATAAAACAATTGAAATATTAATAAGTGGTATAATAGTGTACAAATAACACTACGATAACTGTTTAAAGTTCATAAAGTCTATCGGGGACCATTAAGTCGTTTCGCATTGTTATATATTAAATACTAATAGCCAATCCAATCCATTATAGCAATAATAATAATAATAATTCGTTGCATTTATATAGCGCTTTTCTGGGTACTCAAAGCGCTTTACATATGGAAGGAGGAATCTCCTCAACCACCACCGATGTGGAGCATCCACCGGGATGATGCGACGGCAGCCATTTTGTGCCAGAACGTCCAGCACACACCGGCTGATTGGTGGAGATCAGTAAATGGAGATGATTATGATGGACAGAGACCAATGTGCAGATTTGGCGAGGATGTCGGGGTTACTATTTACATAGTTAATGCATTGCTATAAACATTAATTTCAGATGTTGCCCATAGTGTAAATTATATTTAACCAAGACTAATCTTTATAAAATCAACATTAAATAATAATGTGACGCTGCGCTCACTTTTATGTCATCCAGCTTGTACTCTAATAGGCTCTCTGGCTCTCCTAGCCCCGCCCACTCATCGTCTGCTCCCGCTTCATTGGACGGACTGTCCAGGATGACCTCGAAGAAGACCATCTTCTCGGAGAACCTGCTGAAGGTGTTGTCGAAGCAGATCTGATAGTCTCCCGCCTCGGAGGGCTCCACCCTGAAAACAACGGACCAATCACAGACGAGTAAGCGACAGACCCGCCAATTCTTCTGACGCGATGATTACACCTGTAATTTTCTGTACTGAGGGGAAATTCACACAGAACGAGTTTATTTCTTTTCAAAATATGATACGAAGGACAGGGGAATAAGGTAAGTAGTTTTAGTTATAACGCGCGTGTTTACATAAAAAACGAAGCGGAAAACAGAATCTGCGTGAACGGTTAACTTTCAAAAAAACGTACAATGATGTGGTAACATAATTTGCATATTCATGCACCACAGTATAATGCACTCACATATGAACTCCGTCAGAACGACGAAACTCCGACACCAAATAGATCCCCTCAGGAGAAACGATGGAGAAATCCACATCCATTCCCGCTCCAGCGATCACCTACACAAAAATAACCGTCACATCTTCCCCTAGCAACCACTCAGAACTCCTTAACAACATCCTAGCAGAGTTTTCCCGGGTAAACATCATTGACTGATGTGTGATTATGACGTGTCATCACGGATCTGAGGCGGGAGAACAAACATCTCACACCCACTTCACTGTCGTTTAGCTGAGGTACTAAAATCATATAGATATACTTATTTATGGTTAGCTAATGTACTATAAATGATGATTTACGATAACATTCCATAAACGTTGCTAGAACGTTCGCTCTTAAGGCTGAGAGAACCTGTCCAGAACGTGAGCAGAAGTTCAGACCTGGTACTCGATCTCGATGCTGCCGTTCTGAATGGCGCTCTGGTAGAAACACTCTTTGCTGGCGGCTGGCAGCAGGAACGTGAACTCGCTGTCCGTGGGGCTGAACGCGCGAACCGCGCCGATAAACACCGCGAGAAGACACACACACATCCCCCGCGCATCGTCCATGCTGTTTAACGGAGAAATGACCTTTTACACGGTGTTTGTAAACGGGAAAACTAGTTGAAATCCCTCCGTCCAGCGGCGGATGTGTTCCGCTTCCGTAGCTCAAGTTTTGCTGCGGCGCTCAGCCAATCGGAGCACACCGAGTATCCCGGCTGCTGCCAATCAGCGCGCGCGGTCGCGCGTTTTACACATGCGCGCGTAAAGCATCGCAACTTTTTATAGACCCGTAATATTCCGAATCATAAACCAATTATAGATAAGATAAACGCGCATAATATAGTATATAAGGTTATATTACAGGATACAATTAGGCTTCTTATAATTCACACCTCTCAAACTCGATGTCTTATTTTAGATACACTGATGTGTCACTAGATGGCAGCACAACGCAATCATACTGAGTTCTGCTGCTAAAACACACGCGTTTCATACATATCAGTGTCTGTATGACAGACCTTCCCTAATTTAAGAGGAGTAAAGCCCGCCAAAAACATTCCATAAGCTCCACGACCCCCGCCGTTAAAAAAAAATACATACCGATATTTACCAATAAATACATTTATTGACAAGTTTGTAAGAATTTCATGTGAATTATGATGTAAACGTTCTCTATAAATATATTTAAATCCATAACACAAACCTTACATACTTTCAAAAAAATCAAATTTTTTGAAAAATTGGAATATTTTAATGTATTGATTTGGACTACGGCCCTCAGTTTGGGAAGCACTGCTCTATAAGATGATTGACAATCAGTTGCTTTTATAATTATTGTTATAAGTGGTGGTATTAAGTGAGGCATATCGCTCATACTCTGGTTATTATATTATTCGATCTAATCCACATAAAAGCTTCGGCTGCCGATAAAGTTGGTAGAAGCGACTGCACAGTTCAGCTGTAAAATAACCTGAGAAATGAATGAAGCTGAGGGCTGAACTTTGAACACACAAAGTGAGAGTTTGAAACTACCGACTGAAAACTGACCAGAGATCAGACGTTCCTCCGGTTTCATGAGGGCAGGTGCGTGAGAGTGAGTGTGCAGAGATGATTCACGGTCAGTGCAACAGTTTGTGAGAAACTGCAACTGTTTCCTGTCTCACTGCATCCTCGCATCTGAGCTGCCTTCTGCACCGGATCTCTCAGCTCTGTGTGTGTGTGTGTGCGTGTGTGTGTGTGCGTGTGTGTGTGCGCGTGTGTGTGTGCGCGTGTGTGTGTGTGTGTGTGCGTGTGTGTGTGTGTGTGTGTGCGCGCACTAGTCTCTAGGTCATCAGAAAAACAAGTGCACCTGTGGTCACCTTATTTGTGTCTGCTTATTTTCCGGATTGTGTTTACATGTGTGCATATCTTTGTGCATCAGCTTCACTTTCCAATGCATGCACACGAAAGCAGAGACACTTTTGAACTGTTACGAGGAAACTTCAAGAATACACTCCACATTTCATCATGTATTTAGAGAAATGAAATTGCATAACATCAGCTAATTCCTGTTTGGTATATTCGTATGTGTCATTTGATCATATAAATAAGATATTGCTACTTAAACAGATAATAAATGTTATTTTTATTTTATATATATATATATATATATATATATATATATTTGTTTTTTTAGATATATATTTTATTATTTTATTTATATTTTATTTTTATTTATATTTATTTTATTTATATTTTATTTATATTTATATATATATATATATATATATATATATATATATAATTATTATTTTATTTTATTTATATTTTATTTTTATTTATATTTATTTTATTTATTTTTATATATAAAAAAAATATATATATATATATTGTTTAAAATTAAATGTTAACATTTTTTTCAAAGTAGGATTTTGTTACTTTTTAAGCAATAATAATAAAAAGTAGTTTTTTTCATAGGATATTTTAAAATAATTAAAAGATAATTTATTCAGCAAGTAGGATATGAGTATTTTAACAATAAAAAGTTACTTTTTTAAATAAGTAGAATATTGTTAAAGTAATAAGTGGGACATTGCTATTTTTTAAGTAGCAATAATAAAAAGTTGTTTTTTTTTAAATATTTTTCAAATTAAATTTTTATCAAACAGGATATTGTTACTTTTAAGTCATATTTAATAAGTAGGCCATTGTTACTTTAAGTAACAATAATAAAAAGTTAATTTTTTATTTAATCGGTACAATATTGTAACTCTTATATTCTATTTAATTTAAAAACGTATAAGTTTTTAAATGAATTCTCTCTTAATCAAGTAGGCCATTGTTACTTTTTAAGTGACAATAATAAAAAGTATATTTTTTTCATTAGTAGGATAATTTGTAACAATTTTTAAATAAGTAGGATATTGTTACATTCTGTGTGACATGAAATAAAAAGTGCCTTTTAAATAAGTAGGACATTGTTAATAAAAAGAAAATGCTACTTTTTATTCAGGATTTTGTCACATTGCAAAAAAGAGTTGAGCAATGTAAATGGAGAACAAAATGGTTTCAGAAGACGTGTACG
Source organism: Zacco platypus (assembly GCA_038088235.1). Lineage (NCBI taxonomy): Eukaryota > Metazoa > Chordata > Actinopteri > Cypriniformes > Xenocyprididae > Zacco > Zacco platypus. The sequence goes on along the minus strand of CM076084.1, from coordinate 41,622,589 downwards.
TATGGAGTGACAGAAAGATTTATGATACAGCCAAAACTTCCTCATTTGAGTTTCTTTCCCTCACTGAACCCCTCCCTCACACTCTCTGTGAGACACACCCTTCCGACAGCAGCGGTGGGCGGTCATCTCTCTCTCTCTGACAACACACAGTCATACACACTTCTGTCTCCTGAGGGTTAATGTCAGATGATGTCGAGAGAGAGCGTGAAGCTCAGACGCGTATGGTGAGGATGCAGTAAACGTTCTTCGTGCGCTCTATGGAGGAACCGGCCGTGGCGCTCTGAAAGTGTCGTTCAGCTGCTTGTTAGATCAGTTCTCGTGACGGGCGGCATGACGGACGCAGGTGAGAGCGTGAATAAAGACGTGAAGGAGGGCTGTCCTCAGGTGTTCGTGGTGGACAGCCAGGCGTTCCAGCGTCAGGTGTCCATCAAGCTGGACGTCCCGCGGCTCGCCTTCGTCTACCTGCTGCTGGCCGTGGCCCTGCTGGGCGTCTTCATCGAAGGTGGACTAATCTGTCATCTGTACAGCAGACAAGCGGTGAGTCCTCATGCATAGTTAGGAGTTTCATGTCTTTGGTCATATGCTTCTAGACTGAGGAAAAAACTTGATTTGAAGTTTTAACCTCATGAAATGGGTGGTAAATGTGATATTTGTGGTCAGAAACAGAATAAAATGTAGTGCATTCATTCAGTTCAAAAAATGGTCTGTTCTGACCACTGAGGATCTCAAGAGCCCCATGTGAGAAATAACGGCAGGGTTCAGACGTCCCGACGCAGACGTGAATGTTCTTTTCAACATCTGGACTTAAGAGTTTTTACTGTGAGATGGTCTCAAATCCTGCTGGAGATCAGGATAGCCAGGTTTAGCTCGAACTGAAGGAACACACCAAATACTGAGACATTCATCTTGATATTCTGAGGATATTTATAACTACAAACAGTCATTAAAGCAGTTAAAATCATTTTCGCTGTAGCTCTCAGACCTATAGCACATCTAAACGGAAAGCGTATATTTTAGGTGCTGCTTCTCAATCAGGATTTAGTCTTTCAGTGGTCCTGCGGTGTGCGTTTCTGTTTTAATAGCACAAATAGTCCATGTATTGTGTTAAAATGAGCTCATGAAACTTGCAGTATTTACACTAGAATGATGCTGGACATGTCATGACATCATCAGATCCCCCCTCCCACCCCTGTGCTGATATCACTTCCTCTAAAGCTGGTGGAAATAGACTCGTTTTAAATTCGTCTTTCCTGAAATTTAGTAGTGAAGGGAAAAACGGTTCTCTCATCTACGAGATCAAAGGCGGATATCGCGGGATTCACACTCGTGTTGCTAATAAACTGGATGTAATTTAAGTGCTGTTGCTTTTATATGAAAATAAATAAGACACACATAATACTATCCAAAAGACATGTTTTCCTTTAATTTTTACTTTAATAATAAAGACAGGCCTATTTTAGATTTTTTTATATTTATATGCCATCGATCACATAACCCAGAGATCACTGTCAAGAGAGTTTGGGAATATTCACACATAATTTATAGACATTAACTGGGACCTAAAATAAACCTTTACAAGATGTGACATCAGTCTCTGGTGTTTCCAGAATGTGTCTGGGACGTTTGAGCTCAAAATCCCCCACAGATCATTTATTATCACTTGTTAAATTTGCCTCTATTTGGGTGTGAGCAAAAACACGCCGTTTTTGTGTGTGTCCCTTTAAATGCAAATGAGCTGCTGCTCCAGAAGAGGGCGGAGCTTCAACAGCTCAACAACAACAAAGCTGGAGAATCTCACGCAGACAAAATGAGGAAAGTGTTCAAACTGATGGAGAGACTCAGGAAGAAGTTTCTGAACGGTTAGTGGATAAATTGATGTAGTTGCTGTGGAGTTGATCAACTCATCACTAGCATCTTTTTTTCCTTGAATCGACCTTCGTTTGTCCGGCGTAAAATGACGGCATCAACAACACTCGACTACAACAACTCTTCCTCTTCTCTAAAGCAACATGGCCACGCCTCCTTTGGTGAGTGTTCTCGGGGGCGGGGTTTATGTAAATTGTAGGGATTGTGATGTCACCTACAAGGGAAGAAGCTCGTTGCCAGCCGTTTGTTGTAGTCCTTAAAAAGTAATTTCTGTAAAAGAAAATATCTCCCTTTGCGTTGAACCTTGAGCGTCGTAACTTTGCAGATGTTGTTTATGGTCAAACAGCAACATTACACACTAACTGAAGCTGAAAAATGTCAAATCATAATCAAGGACCCCTTTAAAACACAACACAGTTTCAGTCGCAGTGCAGACACCTGATCAGATGAAGCAGTCACTATGTTTCCATCCACCTATCTTTATGCAAAGTGAGATGTTCCATTAAAAAATGCTGGATGGAAATAAGATGCGCATAAAAACCATAGGCTCTCGATTGAGGCGGATAATATCTTATCCAGTAAGAAGACATGCATAATCGACGATGGAAACACATCTACTGAATAAATTCTTCGATGTGCAACAAAAAAACTTGTGTGACTTTGGCTCGGCTGTGATTGGATAACTGGTCTATCCAGCAGACCAATCGCATCGCAGCATCTCAAATGTTGGTTTGGTGGTTCTGAAAGTCATCAGAATGATTTGGTTTAATTCTCACACGATTGTGTTCCCAAACGCCAGCATCTGAATACAAGAGAACATGACGACGTTTATTGTGTTTCGTCTGACGCTCTGAGACGAAATAATTGATGATGGCGGAAAAAGAGAGCCCGACTAAATCAACTTAAATCTTTATTACTGAAACTTTGCTGCAGTTTTCCAGTGTCACGCGTGACGAGCGGGGCGGGCGAGAGCCGTGAGGGAACGGCGCGAGGCCGGTGACTCGAGAGATAATGAGTGTCAGCTGCGCGCTACACCGGTCTCGTGTCTCTCAGTCGCCTTGAGGAACTGCCGCCCTTTTACTTTCGTATTATTGTTTGTTTACTTTGGATTAAAGTCATGTTGAACGTTCGCCGGTTCCCGCCTCCTCCTTCCCGTTCTTAAGAACTTTGTTACACCGCGATAACGGAAACCGTAACGATTTTGCTCTCTTGAACACATGGGATGTATTCCAGTTTTGCACACAAGTTAAATTTGCATCGTAGCTAGTGACTTCTGTTAATAATGTGATTTTGTTCATGTGCCATTAATAACTGGCTGAGGGGTTATGATTGGTGTTGGTGAAGGTTTGAACCCTTTGAATCTTTTGGTAACCAGCCCAGATTGCTAACCATGAGGTTACACAACCCCCGCAGTACATTGCTCATAGTTTTGGATTACAGTGTTGATTTCCTGTAAACATATATATTGGTGTGCACACTTAGTTTCAGGCTCTGAGAGCAAACATGAACACACATTTATCAGGTTCAGATTATACAAACATTTTTGCCTATTTCAACCATACAAGTAAACATAATCATGCTTGGGTAAATCTTCATATCTATGACATACCAAGTCAGAATTTATAAAATGATTGTCATGATTATGAGGAAAAAGCTGAAATTATGACCGTGAGCGCCATAAAATATTATTTTAATGAAAGCCATGTGACCAAAAGCATGAATCTTATTGGTTATGTGTTTGTGTCGGTCTGATGCAAACATTTGTGTGAACAGGCTTTTAAATTCACATCTGAAATGCCAAAATGTTGCAGGAAAAAGTTTTGAAAAAACATGTTGTCAAATCTTTTCCCTAGATTTCATCGGACGTCCCGAAAGTGGAGCATCTAAAAGTGAGTTTCTTTACTCAGGTGTGTGTGTGAGAGTTTTTAAACACGTCTCTGATGATCTGATCAATTATGCTGTAAATATTTATCTGCAGGGAGACAAGGACCTACTTCCCAGCGGTACACATGGTTGGTTAAAACACACACACACACACACACACACACACACACACACAGGTTTGAAATACTGCTATTTACCACATGTTTAGTGTTTATCCTGCTTGTTTTCTCAACAGATTTGAATGATATTTTACCTGAAAAAAACCCCAAAGCTGAGGACAAACCGGCAGCATTTCTGCAAAGTATGAAAAAATGTCCACACTCACACACACACACACACACACACACTCTCTCACACACTCACACACACACACACACACACACTCTCTCACACACTCACACACACACACACACTCTCTCACACACTCACACACACACACACTCACACAATCTCACAATCTCACACAATCTCACACACACACTGTTTACTCTGCTATCTGAATGAACAGGCACATTGCATACTCATCTTTTGATTTTATATACAGGACAGCCAGTTATAAAAAACTACAATCCCTAACAGAAAACTTTTGCAATTTAAAATAAAAAATAACTTTATAACCTCTTTACATCCCCAAAATGAGGTTTTGTCAGGTTTAGCTCATAAATTTGTCCCCAAAATGTGGTTAAGTAGGTGCACGCACACACACACACTCACACGCACACACACGCACGCACACACACACACACACACACACTCTCTCTCACACACTCACACACACACACTCACACGCACACACACGCACACACACACACACACACACACACACACTCTCTCTCACACACTCACACACACACACTCACACGCACACACACGCACACACACACACACACACACACACTCACACGCACACACACACACACACACACACACACACTCACACGCACACACACGCACACACACACACACACACACACACAACAGTCTTACCATTAATAATACAATAATTTCTGGTAAAATGTCATTTTTAGTTTTTATCTGCAAACAGTCACATGGCTCAATCTGATTGGCCTCTGCTGATCACAACATTTAAATAGTCTGTTTGAGTAGCTGCGTTTACATGGACCATAATAACCTGATTGTAATAGGATTAGTAGCACAATTGGAATAAAAAAGTCACATGTAACCACGTTAATCAGAATACCTTGGCAAGATCTGATTTAAATTGAATTCGGAATGTAAAGGGTGGTTTATTGCTTTTGCAATCTGATCGAGAGGACACTTGGTGAAACTTGAGAGTACTGCGCTGGTGCAATGACGTAGAAATAGCGTATGACGTGTGGAACGAGCTGCTCTTCTTCCTGTCATTCCGGAATTCTCTTTCCGCTCATCGCCTGTGAAGCGGAGCAGGATAACGTCCCGCCATTCCTTGCTTTACACTCTCATCCACAGATGACTTTGGGCGGGAAAAGGTGCTATTACTGTTTGATATGTACAAACAGCGCGACTCAACAGTTCATGTGTTCGTCATCGCCTAATTACAACCCCAAATAGATACATATTAAGTCTGATTTTTAAAGGAAAAGGAAGATGGCAGTTTAGTGTTGTGACTCCTACTCTTTTTCATTTATATATCCTAGTTTCATTTTTTGCTACGTTTTGACACTGGGCGTCGAAATGATGACCTCTCGAGGAAAATCAAGCACACGAAGTGAATAAGATAGCATGATCGCGTCTGCTATGGAGAAGCAGCAGTTTATTGAGTTTAAAACCTTTCCAGACAGCTCGGCAAAGTGGAGAAAAATCACGACAAATACGTGTCGACCTTTGAGGGGAAGATGGCTGATTTGGAAGACCAGAGCCGCTGGGATAATGTTCGGACTGTGAATCTCCCAGAAGGATGGAAACCACAGATCTCACGGCATAGGCCTACATCTTGGGATCTTTATCTGTATGGTTCCCTTCGTTGGCCGATGCTAAACCGGAGATCATCTCAACAGGTTTTATTGTCTAGCCTCTTCATTGGCTAGTAAATCGAGGGGTGCTCTGGTCGTGTTAAAACGAAAGCTTCCGTTTAACATTCTAGCTGTGAGGAAGTCAGAGTATCAGAGCAGGTAAATTCATGCCTCTTCTCATTTTGATCCAAATTTTCTTCCTGCCCTTACAAATACCGTACAGCATATTCAAGATTGTTTTCTTCTCATTGGTGCAGATATGAACGCGGTAGTTGATCGTTCTTGTGTGCAGAATTATCCAATCCAATCTTTATCTGTGGGATTACACAAGTTTATATCTGATCTTTGTCTAATTCATGTATATCACATTTTTTACCGTACAAAAAGACAGTACACCACCTTCTCTGGCAGACATAAGAGTTATTCTAGACTGGACTATATTCTGGTATCTCATGCTTTGTACTCAGAAGCACACAGCATTGATATAAAATCATAGAGTGATCTCAGCTAAATCTCTCTTATGCACATACTGGAGCATCCAAGAATAAAGAGTTAAGTTGGTTTGTAGAGATAAATTCTGGTTTGGTGGACAATGCCGCTTTCTCTGGGAAGCTATTAATGGTTGCATAAGGTCCTCTTCTATTTCTTTTGCAATCCCAAAGACTTGCATCACAAGTCTAGATTGAAGGAAACATGCACTTTCGAGACAATGTAATAGGCTGGAGAATCGTCAGCAAATTCGTCACTCTGGGGATGTTCAGACATAAATAAATCTGATGCGTACAGAACTGTTACGGCATAGAGCCGAGTTTCTAATGCATAAAGTTAGAAGAACTTTTTAAGGATTAAGGAATAGTGAAAAGTATTCAAATATTATGGCATTTCCAAGCCAGATGTTTGGGGGGACAATGGTTTACGGCTTTTTAATGATTTATAATTTACCTGGCACTTTCATCATTGTGCCTGTTGTTTTTGGAGGCTTCTTATAAAACGTTACCAGTTGTGGACATTTGGAGCAGAGATATCTATGGAGCTGACCCAGAAGACAGTAATGGCATGTCTCAAACATGTCTCTAAAAACCCTGATGATTCACTTCAAGATGATTCATAGGTTGTGTCTCATTCCCAGAAGGTGTCATGTAATGAAGCTTTCCACGACTACATGTAACTTTTGCTCAAGTGGATGCATAGGTACATATTTACATGTTTTGGGATTGTCCTGAAGTCAACAAGTTTTGGAGACGGATTCTCATAACGCTAAAGGATATTTTAAGAGTTTGAGGTATCATGTTGTCCTAGACTTTTGAGTTCTGAATGTACTTTGGGAGTGTGGGAGGGCAATCTAAGAGGGGAAAAAGTGTTTTTTCTTTTTGGTTGGTTCACAAAAAAGGAGGATGGTTAGTATGCAACAACATCGAGAAACTCTGTATATTTGTGCTGCCAGCAGAAGTCAAAAGATTAAATCCGATCAGAATCTTGTCACGTATAAATGCGCTCATCAACCCGATCACTTTATGTAGCGTTCGTGTAAACGTTACATTCGGATTCGTCAATCGGAACAAATTCATTCAGATTGAAGCGAAAAATGTCCATGTAAACATAGCTAGTCCTGCAACACACGATCAGAGTTCCTCTGAACCCTTCCACCTCCCCAGTTCCACCTGCTTAGATCTGCTACAGGTTGATGTATGTCTATTTATGCAGCAGCAGCAGATCTTACATGCTTACAGCAGGGTGTCTGTGTATCATGACCAAACACATTAGCATTGCCATATTCAATAACATGCTAAAACTATTCAGAGAGTATTTTTCTTCATACGTATAAGAGCTGTTTTTCCTGTTCCTGCGTGTGTGTAGGTGCTTCACCTCTGTCTGAAGGCAATGGCGTCCTGCACTGGGGGTCCAACAGTTACCCAATGTTCATGAAGGGTCTGGACTACAAGAACAACAGTCTGCACATCCAGCAGAGTGGTTATTATTTCATCTTCTCCAAGATCTCCCACCTTGAGAACTGCAAATTCTTCCAACATAAAGTCATGCAGTCCTCAGAGATCTACAACAACAAGCCCATGGAGCTGATGCAGAACTCCAGGTACTTCATCTGACATCAGAAATCACTTTAGAGATCACCTCTGTCAGCATTAAGCTAATGAATGTTTTTGCTGTAGGTACCTTTGCGTCTCCGATAACCCCCTGCCGACGGGTGAGCGGGGCAACAGCTACCTGGGCGGCATATTCCACCTGAATAAAGGAGACCTTGTGTTTGTCACGGTCAATAACAGCTCGCTGGTGCACAATAATCGAAATGAGAACTTCTTTGGTGCCTTCATGGTCTGAGCACTGACAAACTGCTGCAACACACACACACACACACACACACACACTGAGGTTCTCATTCCAGTTTTCTAATTATTATTATTTTTATTTTTTGTGAAATTTTACAATATAGAATTTAACTTTGTTTTTCTCCAGTGGTCGACCGATAAATCCACCGATATTTGGTATTTTTGAAATATCTGCATTGTCTGATCTTTTTTTCTGTTTGGTCGTTGTATTGGACGTGGGGCTTTTATTTTGACAGCAGTATCTGAGTACACAGCGCTCCCAATAGTAATAAAAAAGCAAACACTATAATACTTTATTATTTACTGTAAGTTATCGTTTAAAAAAATCTTTGTATTTGGAAAAAAACATTTGGTCACAAACCTTGCAGACTTCGTCAAATCCAGCTGTTAAATGTCTGAAATGTGTATCTGTAGACTGCAGAAAAACAGTGCGTAATGGTCGGTCTGTGCAAATTCACAGTTCATCTATGTTTCCATCCACCAATTTTAAGCGCATTTTGGGATATCACTGTAACACAGTTCGTAAATATGGGAAGAAGGAGGCGGGAACCGGCGAACGTTCAACAACTTTTAATAAAATAACCAAACAAATAAAACGAAAGTAAAAGGGCGGCAGTTCCTCACGGCGACTGCCGCCCACACAAACAAAATCAAACACAACCTAAAGTCCAGGCCTGGTCCTCTCTCGTCCTTCACTGTCGTCGCTCCTCTTTTATGCTTCCGGAGCTCCTCCGTGAGAGATACGAGACCGGTGTAGCGCGCAGCTGACGCTCATTATCTCTCGAGTCACCGGCCTCGCGCCGTTCCCTCACGGCTCTCGCCCGCCCTGCTCGTCACAATCACATTAAAAACAAACGCTGGATGGAAACACCAAGGTGCGCATAAATTCTAAAAATGTTAGAGATATACCGATACTAAATTTCTCCACCGATAGCCGATTATTCAGAGTGATATCTGCCGATACCGATAGTTTGGGGGTTCTGCCTTTTATACCTTCTTTAAATTAATGATGAAACAGAGGCTATGATAGGATAACTGGACTAACGAGCAGACCAATCATATCGCAGCATCTCAAATGTTGGTTTGATGGTTCTGAAAGTCATCAGAATGATTTGGTTTAATTCTCACGCGATTGTGTTCCCAAACACCAGCATCCGAACGCAAGAGAACATGACGGCGTTTATTGTGTTTCGTCTGACGCTCTGAGACGAACTCATTTATGATGGAGGAAAAAAGAGCCCAAGTGTAGAAACTTACATTTTCAAATGTTTTTTGAGATATTTCAAAGTAAAATTCACAACTTTTGTTGAAAACAGCTACTGTAGACAACACAATCGACAAACTTTAAACCCTTGATTTCAAACTATGCTGCGCTTTATGTATTTGACCACTATCATGTTATTTATGCTGTGTGCAGTATGTAAAATTAGTGTTACCTTGTCTTTATTTGAAAAAATATGATTCTCCGTGTGGACAAACTTACTTTTATGACTGAGCGTCCTTTTACAATGTTTACTTGCTTTTTTATTCATATTTCTTTAACAATTTCTTTATTTGTGAAAATACTGTAATAGGAATACAGCATCAAGAAGTTGCCATCTAAAGCATAATGTAAGTCTGTTTACTTTACAGATTTATATTTAATTTTTTAGCTAATTATTTATTTGTGTAATTTATTAAATATTAAGTAAAACAGATTATAAATATATCGGCCATCAGTCACCCTTCTCTCAGATATATCGGTCGACCACTATTTTTATTTTATTATTTTTTTTTTCATTTCTACAGATGTTTAGATATATTTAGTGTGTGTATTACTGACAAGTGACCCATCAGATGTCATTTGTCTATAAAAGTAAAATAACATTCTGGTTTGTGTGCTAAAGGCCCATTCTCAGGAGACGGTGCCGTAATTATTTCTTTTCAATAATTTTAAAAATTTAAGGAATCACATTTTCTGTCTCTGGTCTAAACCAGCAGCATCAGACATTCAGGCCATTCCAATATTCACATTATTAAACAATACATGTGTTTTTTTTTTGCCTGTTTAAGGCAACAAGATTCCAATAACTATATTAGTGTCCACACCAGCATACAATATCACACGATTGATCACAAATCACTAAAACATTTGAGAAAAATATTTAACTGTTACATTCACAATGTTTCATGGTTGATCATTCGGGTTAAATATAAGGGCAAGATGTCTTTACCAAACCACTTTATTCGTGCAGTTTCTGCAGAGAACAGTATTTTTTTAAAATAATCTGACTGAACTATGATGTCAAAAAGACTTATGATGTCACTCAAATCAATTAAAGCATCAGATTAAAGGATCGAAGTGACATTCTGCATTTGCCCTGACAAGAAAAGCAATATTTAGTTATTCGTATTATACGACCCTTCAGAATGTAATGCTGACATGTGGACATGCAAAATAGCCGGGATTAAAACAACGTTAAATATGCCGTTAATTACACGCACCATTTCCTGAGAATGATCCGCTTTACCGCGTCAGCTCCGATTCATCTGGAGTTTAAAAACCCATAAACTCGTTATCGGAGGTCAGAAGTCACTCCAGTGCCTTCAAATCGTGTGTCAGATGCTTGTCTGCAGTATATCTTTTATCTATTATAAGCTCAGTCTATTTTTTTACATATATATATGACGTGTTTTTGATGCAAGAGTGGATTTCACACAGATGTCTGCTAAAGAGCACTCGATCTGGAAAACATCTGACGGAGCAGTTTCTAAATCTTAAAGACGTTTTCTAAATTTAACACCCGACAGGAAACGTCACATTGCAGATGAGCAAACGCTCTTGCAGATGCTCCGTCACCTTCACCTGAGGATAATTTACCGTGACGTTTTATATTTTTGGCTAGAAGCTCCGCTCAAGCACATGAACGCAGACACTTCTCGCTATGCAATTTAATCCGTCGTCGTTTTCTGAAATGCTTCAAAATTCAAGATGATGATTTGAACATCCGTTTTTTTTTCTTTCAGTACAGCGACAGTCATAACGGAGCAACAGTTTTAGTACTGAGCTTTGGTAACGCCACAGTAAACACCCGTTGACGCCAAGAACGATGACTATATTAGTGTCCACACTAATCATTTGGATAATTATAAGTGCCTTTCGCTTTAAATGCATCTCTTTATAGCAGGATGGATTCTGATTGGCTAGACAAAATGGCTCTGAATGCAATTCCAACTTTATTGTAATGGTTGCGGTGTGGACTACGTTTAAAATGATTCTTGAAACAATATCTTTGTCATTATATTTATCGTCCTTGGCGTGAACGAGGCCGCGCACTTGAACCGATCGAACGTTCTCGTTTGTGGGGATGTGGCACGTTTGTTGTTATTTATAAAGTACTTACTGTATGTGTCAGTAATTATTGACTGTAATGTGCTTTTATTGAATTGTCGTCGTCATAATAAAATCCTGAAATCTCTTTTCTAGCGAGTAAGCGTCTTGTGTACCTTGTTTTCTCTTTCTCAACCTCAACCTGCTGAATGCAGTCTGCACATCAAACCCACAGCGAGCTCGACACAGAGAGCGAGAGAGGGAAATGGAGATAAGCAGGGAGATACTGTGGAGGATGTGGTGAAGTGAGGTGGAAAAAGACGCATGGTCCACTTTCAGTTTTTTTCGGGGAGGGGGTTGCATTTTCCTGACTCAGCGCATTTGTGCATTCGCAGCGGAAGTTTCCAAAAACCCTGCGATCACCACAAACAAACAAACAGTTTCATTTATCTTTTTATCTTGAGTGAGAAAAACAGTCGAGAAATCCTGCAGACGTTTTCTGCTCGCCTGTGCGTCCAACTGTGTGTTTGTCCTATTGAAAGTACAATTCAAGGAAAGTAAGTTCACCAAAGTAAGTCGGGCTTTCCCAACCAACTCCTCTGCTTGATAGGGGAAACCCGGACATCTCAATAAAGTCTTGCTGCACTCATATTTAAATAGCATTTCAGACTGGAATTGTCCCACGAATCTTGTTTCTCGTGCTCAAATAGCTTATATTTCTCTTACACTCTATTGTATGCAAAAAACAGTATGTCCGAATTCATAGTTTTCGAAAAACAGTAGGTGAAAAGTCTCTGGATGGCCTACTTCTTCCCACACTTTACTATCCCATGAGGCCACGGGTGAGGATTCATGACTGACAGTGATAGATCACGTGATTATGACAGCATGGCAAATGTAGAATGCATTACATTCATACTATATGTGACTCTGGAGCAAAAAACTAGTCATAGGTCGCACTGGAATACAATGCATTGTAGGGCTCAAAATTAGCGATTTTTCTTTTACTTAATATTTGGATATTAAGTAAAGATCATGTTCCATGGAGATATTTTGTAAAATTCCAACCGTAAATATATCAAAAATTAATTTTTGCAAGTAATATGCATTGCTTAAGGCTTAATTTGGTCGACTTTAAAGGTGATTTTCTCAATATTTACATTTTTTTGCACCATCAGATTCCAGATTTTCAACCTCTACCAAATATTATCCTTTTCTAACAAACCATACATTAATGGAAGGCTTATTAATTCAGTTTTCAGATGATGTATAGATCTCAACTTCAAAAAATTGACCCTTATCACTGGTTTTGTGAGACAAAATGGAGGATTCAGGGTTATGATTGGTCAGATCGCCTGTCAATCAAACCGCCGGTCAATTATCGAACGAGGTTTTTCTCTCAATACAACCGGAACCAGTTCAGATCTCTAAGCAATTCGTTTCTGCAAATACAATGGCCTTCAATTTGGACAGTAACTAAATCTCCATGATCAAAAGTGATTGATCTTATAAACATTTAGTGCTGCAAAATGATCCATTTAATTATCAAAATCTGTGCGTGAGTTACATGAAATAGAGTCGTTATGTCCTGTAAAACAATTGTGAAAATTGCACTTTTTAGAAGAAAAAAAAATGGCCAAAGCTTTTAAATTCTGCATGAATATTTTATATGCAAGCTTTCTTGGGTCTCTTAAAAGAAATAATTAAATGATTCGTGTTTCTCATTTTCTGCTGCTTTTGACGTGACAAGAAAATAGCAGAACGAGAAGTAGGAATAGTACATTAGTGTGTATATAAACTGCTCACATCAGCATAGCTGGGGTTTTCCCGCCTCAAGTTAAGAGACATGTAAATACAAACCGAAGATGAAAATGATTAAAACGCTTCTTAAAGGGAGAACTCGCCCCAAAATAAAACTCCTGTATGAGTTTCTTTCTTCAGTCAATGGCTGCTGTTCAAAATATCCTCTTTTGAGTTCAACAGAAGAAACTCATACAGGTTTGGAACAACGTGAGGAGGAGTAAATGATGACGGATCTGATTTCATCTGAGGGGAATCCGTTTGGGACACTCATCATCATGACTGTCAACAGAAGTCTATTTATGCTTAAGGAGTGAATGCAGCTTTAGAACGAGTGTAAGATCTGGACTCTTCCACACTAAAACCTCTTGTGCCTTCATCTCTGTGTACATGACACACCTGGTGGTTTACAGCAGCCGCACTGCACCTGTACAACAGGAAGTAGAACACGGTCACAGCCTCCGACAGCCCTGCTCTGCATGTGATACAGACAGACAGACAGAAAGATACTTGTAGAGAGTTTGATTTAGTGAGTTAGGAAGTGGTGAGAAGATGGAGAGAGAGAGATGGAGAACGAGAGTGAGAGTGAGAGACGGGGGCGGTGAGAGTTTTTGCTTCTGATTCAGCACTTTTCTGGCATCTCGGTGGAAGTTTCCTGAAACTTTCTGTCTTCATACGCAATCGGCTCGACTCTCTTCTCGTTTCTTTCTGTTACTCAGAGAGAGAGAGCTAGACAGTGTGTTAAAGCACATGAGAAAGAAAGAAAAACCGTCTGCTGGTTTCTTTCCAAACATCAGGCTGTTCCTCTAAAGACCGTAACAAGAGAGAACAAAGTATGAATCATGAACAAGCCTTAAAAACCAGAGGGAATAACGGGCTGATAAGAATCCGGTTTAAACATAGGATGTGTGAATGGGAAAACTGTTGATCCAGGAAAACAACCTGCTTATTTCAATTACACTACCTGTTTTTGTGCGATAACAAAAACCAAAAAGACAATATTACATAGCCAAAAAAGAATTACAGATGAACACTTCTGTAACAACGTTCGTAAGAACGGGAAGAAGGAGGCGGGAACTGGCGAACGTTCAACATAGTTTATTCAAATAAAATAAACAAACAATGAAACGAAAGTAGAAGGGCGGCAGTCGCCGTGAGGAACACACAAACAAAATAAAACACAACATAAAATCCAGGCCTGGTCCTCTCTCGTCCTTCACTGTCGTCGCTCCTCTTTTATGCTTCCGGAGCTCCTCCGTGAGAGACACGAGACCGGTGTAGCGCGCAGCTGACGCTCATTATCTCTCGAGTCACCGGCCTCGCGCCGTTCCCTCACGGCTCTCGCCCGCCCTGCTCGTCACAACTTCCCAGACACCAATTCAGTAAATTGGTATCCCTAACTCTATGCTTGTTTAAACGGCAAGAAAACTGAAATTAGAGCAGTAATGTACACATCAGCCGAAGAAATACTGGGAAATATTCAAACTCTTTGACTTTGAATACTTTGCTTTTACTTTAGTATTTTGCTAGTCAGCTCCCGACGCGATGTCATTCACCGTTCGTGTGAAATCAGGGCGTTTACAGTCCGGACGTGTTGACGGCGCTCACGCTCTTTTACGCTCACAATAAACCGGCAAATGAAAAGGACGCGTTTATTTTTAGAGTACATTATAATTGCTCCAAAAGAGATGACAGCTCCACACACCTGTCGCTTAGCAGTCTCTGAGGGTGTTCGTTTCGGCGCCATGCCATAATTCAGTGACTAAAGGAATTTTGCCCATCTTGATTGGTGGATTATGGGAAGTTACGGAGGCCCCGCCTCAAAGCCCGAAGCCGTTTGATTGACAGGCGATCTGACCAATCATAATCATAATCCGCCATTTTGTCCGTCAAAGCGGGGTAGTTAGTAGATTAACGTTGGTGAACTTGAACTTGATAAATTGTGTGTCCTCACGTCTTTATTCCTTCTGATGTTCATTCATGTTTATTTGATGCTATAAATGAACTAGTATGAAGAGATGATCGGTTCACGAGGAGCTACAGCGATCTGTCACCACACATTAAACACACACTAGACGCTATTTATTGATTCAACTTCTTTAAAACATTACTATATTTTAAATATGAAACTGTTTCATATTAAACGTAACCTGCTCTGCCTTGTTTGTCGACGCGTTGTCAGTGTCCTCTTTGCTCAACGATGTATTTTTCACTGCGTGAGAACATGATGTGTGGCGTGAGAGTGTCGGACATAGCAACAGTAACTAAAGGGTCCCCACAGGAATCGGGTCTCCTTCCTAATGTCTTGGTTCATGCACTAGTATATAACTGAAGCTATAGGTTGTGAAATCAATCATTTCTCATTCTTACTGTCTTTTTAGTTAGCTTATGTACTAGCATAGCATACATCTACTCGATTAGCCTGCTAGCTTAGCTTATATTATATATATATATATATATATATATATATATATATATACATTCACCTAAAGGATTATTAGGAACACCACACTAATACTGTGTTTGACCCCCTTTTGCCTTCAGAACTACCTTAATTCTACGTGGCATTGATTCAACAAGGTGCTGAAAGAATTCTTTAGAAATGTTGGCCCATATTGATAGGAGAGCATCTTGCAGTTGATGGAGAT
Source organism: Zacco platypus (assembly GCA_038088235.1). NCBI lineage: Eukaryota > Metazoa > Chordata > Actinopteri > Cypriniformes > Xenocyprididae > Zacco > Zacco platypus. The sequence continues at coordinate 41,606,784 of CM076084.1, read as the reverse complement.
TTGTGGGATGCACATCCAGGGCACGAAGCTCCCGTTCCACCACATCCCAAAGATGCTCTATTGGGTTGAGATCTGGTGACTGTGGGGCCATTTTAGTACAGTGAACTCATTGTCATGTTCAAGACACCAATCTGAAATGATTCGAGCTTTGTGACATGGTGCATTATCCTGCTGGAAGTAGCCATCAGAGGATGGGTACATGGTGGTCATGAAGGGATGGACATGGTCAGAAACAATGCTCAGGTAGGCCGTGGCATTTAAACGATGCCCAATTGGCACTAAGGGGCCGAAAGTGTGTGAAGAAAACATCCCCACACCATTACACCACCATCACCAGCCTGCACAGTGGTAACAAGGCATGAGGGATCCATGTTCTCATTCTGTTTATGCCAAATTCTGACTCTACCATCTGAATGTCTCAACAGAAATCGAGACTCATCAGACCAGGCAACATTTTTCCAGTCTTCAACTGTCCAATTTTGGTGAGCTCATGCAAATTGTAGCCTCTTTTTCCTATTTGTAGAGGAGATGAGTGGTACCCGGTGGGGTCTTCTGCTGTTGTAGCCCATCCGCCTCAAGGTTGTGCGTGTTGTGGCTTCACAAATGCTTTGCTGCAGATCTCGGTTGTCACGAGTGGTTATTTCAGTCAAAGTTGCTCTTCTATCAGCTTGAATCAGTCGGTCCATTCTCCTCTGACCTCTAGCATCAACAAGGCATTTTCTCCCACAGGACTGCCGCACACTGGATGTTTTTCCCTTTTCACACCATTCTTCGTAAACCCTAGAAATGGTTGTGCATGAAAATCCCAGTAACTGAGCAGATTGTGAAATACAACCATGCCACGCTCAAAATTGCTTAAATCACCTTTCTTTCCCATTCTGACATTCAGTTTGGAGTTCAGGAGATTGTCTTGACCAGGACCACACCCCTAAATGCATTGAATCAACTGACATGTGATTGGTTGATCAGATAATTGCATTAATGAGAAATTGAACAGGTGTTCCTAATAATCCTTTAGGTGAGTGTGTGTATATATATATATATTAGGTATGTTTTTTGCTTCCAATATAGTTCCCAGTTGCATGTTTCAAATTAATTACGTTTATATGTGCTTAGCATGACAATTAATTTGTTGAAAATGTATTATAGTATTATTATACACTATACCACATTGCTATTATTGTGTAAAATTAATATTAAATTACTTTTAAAGAACATAATATGTTGCAACTATCCTTATCCTTATAAAAAAAAAAATACATTTTTAGGCATGGTTGTGTTTTCAGTTTGTTTAATTATGTAATACATAAGCATTCATTTCATACTTCAAGCATGTTGTTTGTACATTACAATTTCATAAACATCATACTTAAGTTATAATTAGTATTGATGCCTGGGTCCTAAAGGAGAGCCGATTAAATGTGTGGAGTGGATTTCTCATGACACCGGCCCTGGTTTGAGAGCTCAGTCATGATGCATTAGTGTGCTGAAATGAAAGCTGCCAATACTATGTTTAATTCTCCACATCCATCAACAGGTGGCAGAAGTGAACCACTAAACCTCCTTCACTGTCAGTAAACATTTGATATCCATGTTATATAAAGCTGCATGCACAAACTGTGTGGCTTCTTCTGTGCCACTATGTTTTCAGATCTGTGAATGCATGGAACCCGCTGTGTGTCCGCAACAATAACGCACTTTGATTGAATGCCATTACTCCATGTATTTTACTGCAGTTATGGATTCTCCGATTATGAGCAGAATCACATTTGCAATCTCATGCATGAGATCTGACCTATGAATTTATCGCATTATTAGTGTGTATGTACACCGTGTCACACGTTAGTTTTACTGAAGTGGCATGACTTGGCATTCCTCTTCTAACAGGAAGACTGTCGGTCGCGGTTAGAGATCCAGTCCGGCTCTTTCTCAATCTCTTTAGTCATTCACGGTCTCTCTCCTGCACTGTAATCCTTTCCAGAGAAACCGAGGAGGAAACTGGCCGAGTCAAGCGAATGGGAGAATGAGGTCCAGTCTGACCGATAGGAGACTCCTCCTCGTCTTATTGCTCTGGGTTGCATTCAGATGTTAACCTGGTCTGATTTATAGTCTGCTTTCTGTGAGATAATTGCATTATTTCCTGCACATTCAGGCATGACTGGAAAACAGCTGAATGGAAGAGTTAAATGGAAAGAGCACAATAAAGTCCCGCCTTCTAAATAAAAGAGCCAATCACTCTTTGGTAAAATCATCACTGCTGTTAGAAGCTTCGCTTGCCATTGAAGCAATCCTGACACGCGAAGTGATGTGTTTGTTTATCCCAACCCATAAGTTTGCATTCTGCCCCTCGACAAAAACCCAATACGATTTTTCCATTGGCTTTTGGATTATTGCGGGAAAATAAACCCTTTGACCGACAAACATTTCACAGTCTTAATAATCTCCACGATCTTTATGAAGTTTGAAGCCTAAATTCAATCCTCAAAGCTAAACGTAGGCAATAAATGAACTAAACCACAGTCGCAAGACTTCAACATCACCATCATTAAGCCTCAACAATCATTCAGTCTTCATTTAAAAACATTTCCCCTGTAAGTCTGAGTTTGCAAGAGTGTGATTATAACCACAACGAGGTGTGAAAGCGACTAGTGAGTCGATGAGTTTCACTGCGATGATGTTGAAACCGTCCCATTTAGACACTTTTTCAAAAAGCTTTTAAACATCACGAGGGTTTTACTGATGTCGTAGGATAAAACGTGAAAATGTTTTGAGCTTGTGTCCACCACAGACCTTATTTCAGGCGTTCAACCATTCAAAAGACCCAGTGACTCTAAGCTACTCGTTTCTGGGTTTTGGCCTCCAAAAGTACATCATCCCTGCTCTATGTGAGCTTTTTATAAACACTATTTGAGCATAAGAAACAACATTTGTGGGACGTTTTGTGTCAGATTTTGTTGCTGGTTTGAAATATGTCTGAAATGCCAAATATTTTTTGAGATTTCAGGATTTCAGGACGAGGTCTTGATGGCTGAAGTAGCTGCCTGTAGATGCTCCAAATATGAAAAGGACTTTGTTTACATGTGCTGACTTTCTCAACTAACCACACCACAGCCTAACTTAAGCCAAAAGTGTCCACTCAGCTTTCACGTCTAGTAGCTTTGCAACGACTTCTCTGATTGTTAAAACTGACATGCATTACTCCTCCTACTTCCACGACGTGATATTTTTCAAGCGAAACGGGAAAATCAAGAGGGATCAATGACATCAGACAGAAATGAAATGTTTCAGAGGTACAGCAATGCTTTTTTGTAGGGGTTTGTCTTTGGAATAACATACGTGAATAGTTCACCATGTGGCCAGGAAGACGTCCTGAGAAAGTTTGTGTTTGACTCATGTTGAGTTCAAGTGTCTGAGTGTGGCATCTTTGGTAGATTATCTCCTGCAGATTCGGTTTCATGAACTCTCACACTCGCTCGGTTCCAGTCAGATATAATAAAGTCAGTCTCAAACTGACTCATGGTGTTTCCGGGTGTTCTGCACTGCATGCCCAAAGTTTTAACATCCGTTCGAGAGACACAAAGCGATAATTTCTGTGTGTGAAGTGTTAGTCGAGATGGTCCATCTTCATTAATGCAAACTTTAAAGCTCTTTGTGTGTGACTCTCTGTTTTTTCTTCTACAGTATCTTCTGACAAGAGTGTATTCGCTCTCAAGCGCCCAGTTTGTTTGTTTGTTTGTTTGTTAGTTTGTGCGGATGTGTCAGTATGTGGTGAGGACTGAAACTTTCTCTAGCGCCTCTGACAGTAAGTGACGTTACAGGCGAGGTGGCCTGGATCTGGCAGAATTTTCCACACAGGGTCTGATGAGACCACACCATAGGAAGGAAAGTCACACATGAGAGTTTGTCACCTTCTCAGTCGGTTCTCCCAGTCAGGAACATTTAAATGGAGATCAGATGGAGACTTTTGTGTTTCTCCCACACTCTTAAAATCAAAGGTTTCAACTGGAGGCTTCCAGAGCGATGCCATAGATGAACCATTTTTGGTTCCCCAAAGAACCTTTCTTAAAAGAACCATTCGTGAAGAACATTTTAATAGTCCAAAGAGCCTTTTTTCCACTATAAAGAACTTTTTGTGTAATGGAAAGTTTCCATGGATGTTCTTAAAATTAAAAGAGTGCTTTTAACAAACTGCTGGGATTTTTCCCTCCACATAATCCCAACATGAACTCAAACATTTCTCATGGAATTATGTGCACGGCTCTTCACATCTATTTAATTGTTGCATATATATATATATTTAATTTAATGTAGATAACTCTTACTGGCTTGATGTAATGTTTTCTTTTAGAAGACCCAGTTGAAACTCTAAAAGATGAACATCTGAGCTCCATCCCAGCTAACAGGGAATGTTCTCAGAACGTTCTGGCAACGTTCTCTCAAAGTTATGAGCAATTGTTCCTCCAGTAACGTTAGTAGAACGTTCGTTCAGAGTTAGATGATCTTCTACAATGTTCTCAAAACACAAGCGCATGTTTGTCTTAACATATTTTTAAATGTGACTACTTGTTTTAGAACATTTAGAGAAGAACATTCGAATAACGTTGAAGAATGATAAAATGGAACGTTTCCTTAAAGTTTAGAAAAACGTTTTAAAACTGAGATCATTATAAACGTTCTGAGAATATTCCGAAATTACGTTTCCGCAACTTTTAGGGGGAAAAAACATTATTTCTACATCGTTCATGGAGCGTTTAATGTTTTAGTCGGACGTTCGTTTTAAAGTATTTTTAAATGTAGCATTCAAATAACGTTACCATAATGTTTGAAGAATGATACAATGGAATGTTCCCTTAATGTATATAAAAACTGGAACGTTCTGAGAAGATTCGTTTTCATATCTAATGGGAACATTCGCAAAACGTTCTTTTTTTAATCTATTCCACATTCGTTTCTGCTCATCCGCCTGTTTTTAAACAAAGACCCCACAGTTAAATAAAATGACATTTTGTTTTATTAAATATAATATACAAAATAAAGCATTTTACACATTGTCGTCATCGTTACATTCGTTGAGTTCCTGAGTTTCTTAGCATTCTAACATCGCTCTGCTTCACAACAAACAACACAAGTCATGTGTGTGTGTGTGTGTGTGTGTGTTAAGAGATGCTCTCATACATTCACACATACAGCTTTTTGAGCTCTTAAACGTACAGTCATAATCCAGACCCAACCGAGGCACTTAGTCCACTAGCTAAGGCGCAAGTGTTGATGTGTAGGTCACATGATAGTCACATGTTATTTCTGCAAACATCAAGAGGCTAATACAGTACATACAATCAGTGAACGGTGTCGCCGTACCGCCATCATCAGGTCTGACATCGCGCACGCGTAGTGATGTCTACAACTATCTTAAACATGATTTACAAACATGGTGTACGGTATAAAAAAATATATGCATATAAATATTAAAAAGTTTGACACGTATAAATATATTGAAATCATAAATAGTGGTTAAGGAGCATCGGTTATCCGTTCAGACCCGAGTCTGCAAATGTCCAGGAAAACCCGCCGAATTTGGCGGGTGAATATCGTGGCTAAAACGTTAAAGCGCCACTCCTTTCGGTAGATGAGACATTAGTGGAGTCTCTAAATGGACGTTCCCATCAGAGTATTAAAACAGTCCTGACTGGATCAAAGTGCCGAGACCCTCGCGCGAGCGGCCCGATATCGGTTCGGTCACGTACGCGCCTCTTGTACTCCGTCCACGAGAAAAATTCCAAAAAGAGAGTCGTTCATCTGCAGCCTCCAGTGGTCCAGTGTGCCCTTCATCTCAGATTTCGCCAAGAGGCGGTCTCCGTTTTTCTGAAAAGTGACGACACGCCAGCACGTCCGGCTGACCGGCTCTTCTACGCTCTCCTCAGGCAGCGACACAGTACAGGTGAGCACCTTGCTGTTGTGTTTATTGTAAAAGCTGACCGTGAATTGTCCACGATGACAGTCTCCCTTGCAGGATAGACTGAGTTGGACGTACAGGAAGTAGCTTCCGCTCTTATTCACGTTCAGTGCTTTATGGCTTCCATCGTAGCTGTAGAGGGAGCCGACGGTGTCACCCTGTCCATACTTGAGCGGTTCCCACGCCATCACATTCTCGCTCTTCAGTTCACCTGCAGGGCGAAGACAAGCAGACGCTCAGTTCCGAGGTATGCTTTAAAGGTAGGAATACAAGTGCGTCATTTGAGTTCAATGTGTGAAATATAATGGTGAGAAACTTACTTTCAGTGGCCCTCAGGTATGCAAAATTCTGCATCTGAAAAAAGAAGACAGAGGGGGAAAAAAACCCGTGAGAAACAGGTTCAACGACACTTTGCTCACTTGCAAGGAAAGCAGAGAGAGCATCTGCGCTGAAATCATCTACACTTCCAGACTCCTCGTGAGGGTTCTGATGCGTTCATTAAGAGTCTCGTGCTTCATAGATGCTACTACACTTTATTTTAAAGTGCCTTTGTTACATTGTAATTACACATTTAAGTAATATTAAGTAACTACATGTGCTTACTCTAGGTTTGGTTTAGGGTGAATTGCATGTAATTGTGCATCATTTTCTTTAGTAACTGCATGTAAACAATGGCACTGTAAAATAAAGTGTTGCCCAAAGTTCTTTCTCGATCAAGGAAATGCTTTTATTAGCTTCTTCAGATCAGTGTGCTGTACGCATTTTCTAAAGAATTAAATTTTTTTTATTATTAAGAGAATCTTCATCTAACAGTGTAACAATAATGTTACTCCAATATACTTTGAAGAACACTGTATTGCTACTGTACATGTCCAAACAATCAAAACAAAAACATGATAATCTACTTCAGATAATAAAATAGCAAAACAACAACAACAACAACAAAAAAAGTATTATGGTACAACAACTTTTTTCTGTCATTTTTAAACTCACCTTATACGCGTTTCCAGTCGGAGGCAAAGTCGCCACCAGCGAGTCCGTGGATCCGTCTAGCTGTGGTGATTTCCTCTCGTTGATCTCGTTGATCTCGTCCTCGATGTGTTTGAAGAACCACAGCCCGCTCGCGAGCGCGATCGCGAACATGATAAAAAGCGCGATCACGGACACGGTGAGGAAGGTGTCCAGGCTCCGGCCGCGGGAGCGCGCGGCGGGCGACTGACTCTCGACATCTGTGGACGCGGACATCTCCAGAAACAATCTCCAGAAAAACAAGCGGTGTGAAAAACGGTGTTAATCCACAGCAGGTGCAACTCTACTGACGGGAGACATCATATTACAAGCTTTATAGAGCGCGCTGAAGGAGGAACTAACGGGTTTCCCTCGTCACCTCCTCCTCCTCCACCCACTAGAGAGAGAGACACTGGCTCAGGGAGGTTCAGAGAAAAACCGACTAACTTTCCGCTGCTTTCGCTCTTGCGCAAGCTGAGGTGGAAAGCAGGAGGAATATGAAGTGTGAATTTCTGTGACTGGCTCCATATTCCGCTCGCTATATTTCATGGAATATCATCCTACATTTATCCCTATGTATTTCACACTAGTGTCTCTTTCACACGCGCGGTGTTGTGAACGTCGCGCTCCCACTCACACCTCAGATGTTGTGCTAAAAATAAACGACTATTTTTGTGTAAATATGCACTGTGGAATCAAAGCGCACAGTTCTTTTGTGATGGAACAGTGCAGTATTAATTATAAATCGTTTACCCGCGCTCATAATTATTTCCCGCCCAAACGTTCGTTCTTGCTCTAGAAGCCGTTTCGTCACTTCCATCTCATGCTCTTGTTTCCTCACATTCAGTGATGGATTAAATCATGTAAATGATGTTATCCTTTCAATTTGAAAAGGAGAAATTTGACAAAATGTGAGTAGTTGTTGCATTTGTATGGTAAAACAGTTGTCCGCAAATGTTTAGCAACTCAAAGTGGGGCATGAAACAGAAGTTGGAATAGTTCAGCTTTCGAGTTAGGGCCTACGTACGATGTTTTCTCAAAGAAACACTAATTCTGGAAAATACAATAATAAATATGTAATATAGATGGAATTGTTTACAAGCGGTTTAATTCACGTCTTTCGCGGTTAAAACACTCCAACGTTCCTTCTGATGTTCATTCATGTTTATTTGGTGCCGTAATTAGTAGTAAAGAGGAAGACGTGTTCACGTGCCGCTTGAACTGAGGTGTTTATTGTTTGAGTTTTGATGCTCGGTCTCGTCTGTTGGTGCGTTGTCAGTGTTCTTTATGCTCTGCGATGTTTTTTGGAACGGTGTCATTTGTGTGAGTCTCGCGCATTCAGTTGGCAGGCCTATAGAATACTGTTCCATCATTAAAGAATAACTACAGAGGAAAAAATGAGTAAAGCAATAAGTAACTACTATTAACTAACAAGAAAATCTGATTCTCAGCTGTTTTTTTCATACCTCCAGAAGAACTACCATATACAGGTTCATAATTACCATGAATAATTCATCATAAAGTGAACGTCATGGTAGTAATAACTCATGTGTTGCCAAATCCTTCAGAACGAATTACTAATTATTGAAAAGCATGATAACTTCCTAATATTGTAAGCTTTTGAGATTTTTGTGAAGCTTTGGACAGTCATGACTCAAGTGTTACTACATCCCTCTGAAGGATTCACTAGTTATTTGGATCAGTAAAGTGAAGATCATGATACGCCACTCAACTGTTACTAAATACATCGAAAATATATTATCCAAACAATTAAAAAAACTAAAAAAGTTAAAATGACTTCAGTCGTTACTAATAGTAATCAAATGTAGGCGGGGCTTGATTGTGTCTGTGAGGAATTGATTGGATGGTGGTGGTTTGCTATTGGTGGATCTCATGTGAGTGACAGGTTGCCCCGCCCTCGTCATCAGAGAAGATATTCTCATTCAAGATTATGATGAACAATACTGATAAATCATTTATATATAAAATAACACTTCAATATTCCATGTCCATTTTGATTTATGGTGACTTTTTAAAACTGAAGTGTCGCACTGGAATTCCCGCTTGGCATCTGTGAAAGTAAAGCCCCGCCTTCTCCGATTTGATTGGCCATCCCAGACATTTTGACATTGACGAGAGCTTAAACTGCTGAGGCAGACCAGCCTATAAATGTACATTTTAAAACTTTTTGTCATCTTAACAATCAACAGAGCAGCATCAAGAATAACCTGTTCATTTGGCCATTTATAATTAGGCCTGTTAACAGTGACCCTTCAATAACTGTGGTGCTGACCGCTCCGGGTCCAGACACTGATCCACTCCAACAATCATTAGTAGAAGATCAATTCAACATTATTGTTGTTATGATATCATATGTTAATTAAAGTGCTGGGCCTCAGAGGTCCTAGTATGCCCTTTTACCAAGTTTAGGTGTATTAGAATATGCTTGATTGTTCAAAAACACATGATTTACTCCTTCCACTGAACTCATATGAACTGTTTTAAATATGTTTTAGTATCTGAAAGTGTTCATTATCTTGCTGTCAATAGAGAGTCGCTGAACCGTCGGATTTCATCAAAAATATCTTCATTTGTGTTCTGAAGATGAACGAAGGTGAAGAACGGTGAAGTAGCTGCAGTAAACACTCAATCCACACAAATGTTTGCTAGCAGGCGAGCAAAACTACAAATCAAAACTACAAATAATAAGACATGCTAACAAGTTGTGATCCACAAACAGCAGATTGTCCCGGAAAAATGGGAACGGCTACATCTTTCAGGAGAAGCTTTTGTGCATAGTCGGCATTATACTCTCTTAGATTCCGGCAGCTGATGATTGAGCATTAATGATGAACACCTGCTGTTAACAAGCAGAATCACTGAAGGACAGAGAAACACAAGAACTACAACTGATGAAATCAACTGAAGATAAAAGACATTTAATCTCTCACTATTCATATCCTCAACTATTACATAAATCTTACCTATTTCATTTACATATGACTGACAAATATGAATCACATTAAGTTCATTAGTTTGTGTTAAAACTATGTAATTCAAATGGATGGAAAATTGCTATGTAATTAAATTACATAAAACTTATGTTTAGACAGAAATATTTTTTTGAGTGCAGCACACAGGTAAACCTGGGGTTATAATGTTCAGGAACAGTGTTAAAAATTGGAGGTAGTCGTGGCCTAATGGTGAGGGATCCGGGCTTGTAACCTGAAGGTTGCTGGTTCGATTCCCACGCCGGCAGGAATTGAAGGTGGGGATTGTGAAAGTACAGCACTCTCTCTGACACCATGACTAAAGTGCCCTGGAGCAAGACACCTAACCCGTAATTGCTCCCCTTGTAAGTCGCTTTGGGTAAAAGCGTCTGCTAAATGAGTAAATGTAAAAATAAATTTGAACCACACTAAGCTTGTCAGCCATAGGAAGGTCAGAGATGAGTTTTGGAAAAGGGGTGGAAAAAACAGCGTCTCTCTGACATAGCGAAGACACCGTCTCAACCAGGCCTCGTCCCCCTTTTTTGCATATTCCGTAGGCGGGGATTATTTAAATGAGTATCATTGTGATTTGGACAAAAAAAAAGTATTGTAGTCCAAACGAGTTGTTTGTTGTTTGAAAGTGGATTCTGTCAAATGAAATATCTTTGAGGTTTGTAACCTTGCAGATCTTTTTATGCTCAAACATCAATATTACACACTAACTAAAGCTGAAAAAAGCTTAAGTGTTCCAAAGACGGAGTGGAAGTCAGCTGCGTTTTCTCTCAGCCCACGATCGCTTTGAGAAGGGAGAGGAAACCTACGCTGACAGGCTTTCAGTCTAGTGCCAAATCGAGTAAAAGCAATCACACTATAGCAGATGTGGCAAACATCAGCTCGAATGCTCATGTCGTGTTGCTGAATGAGAAGAAATTAGAAGAACTTTGAACTTCGAGTTTCTTTGGCATTAAAATGTGAACATCTCTTATCGTTGTTCAAAGCCTTTGGTACTTGTACTTTGGCGTTCGTACAGCATCAGTCGAGTTTGACACTGAATGTTTCTCTCAGATCTTTTGGGTTCTGTGGACCATGTGTGAATTTCTTCACAAAAGCAATGGCTGAATTCACATGACGGGACACTTTTTTTTCACTTTTGCACTTTTTGATCACAACATTCCCAGACTTCCATGCGTGAACGGTTTATGTGTGCTGGATTTCTTTTCCCACGTAATGAAGTTCCTCAATTTTTAAACATCAAAGTGAATCACCTCAGTCAATTGCAGTCTAAAAATAGACCCGTGTGCCTGGAAGAGGAGGGGCCTGATGATGTCACCTGCATGTGAAAACCTGTGCATCTGAGCCTGAGCATTATCAGGAAGTGATGTCATGACCACAGGTGTAGCACCAGCTCGACGCCTACAGTAAGAGTTACTTTCTCAGATCCTCTGTTTACTCCTGTCACTTCCCATATGACATCACTGAACAATACAAACTAAATTATCTTCACAGCTTTAATCGTGTTTGTAACCAAACCAGTGTGAAAACATATCTCTCGTCTGGAGTGTGCGTTTGATTTACTGTCAGTTTCTGTAAAACATTTGTCACATGATTCCTTTACTATATTTGAATTCAGTCAACTTCCCTTTTGAAAGTGGCTCTAGTGCTTCCTGAATGCGGACGGGTCTTTTTGTTTTATTTTCCCGACCCGTGATCAGATACTTTGGGGAAAAAAATAAACAAGACACATTCTGGAAAGCCCAGCTCTAAAACGAGACGAGCGTCCATCTTCTTCATCCACTTCTCTTTGAAAGTAGGCAACCCTACTTACAACGTAAAAGCGGACTTTTTTTTTTTTTAAAGAAAAACTATTTTATTTCAGTTTTCCTACTTCACAATGGCAAGTTTAATTCACTGTGTTCCTTGCTGTTTTTTTTTGTAATTGTGAAAAGCACCTGTAATTTCTGAGTGGAAATCTATTTCTATTTTTTTCAGTGTTTCTAATTGAAGGATGCGCTTCCCATTAACGCTTATTATCAAGCATCAGCACTGCTATTTCTGCATAAAATTTCTGATAATTCGCCGTTCCTGGAACACTTCTGCCAGCGTCATGTGAGCATCAAGGCCGGCAGTGTGTATTGCATCTCTTCAGATGTGTTTTGGCTAGTACACGCTCTTGACGATCAGTCAGGGAAAGTCTGTATTTCGCCTAAAGGTCACACACACACTGCCGAGCACTTACGTCATGCGAGTTTAGGTTTTCGTTCAGCTTCGTTCCTAAATGTGGAAGTTACTGTTTCACAAAAACACTACAAAGCATTTATGACTTCAAACATGTTCCTGTTTTTCTGACAGTCATCAGAATGGGATAAACTGTTAATGAAATGAACAAAAATGAAATTGACAATTGATAAAATTAGAGATCGTGTTCTAAGCAGATAACGTGCGAATGGAGATATTGCACATTTCGGGGAATTCATTGGGCGAGTAGAGACAGGTTATTGGCGTGTGGGAGGAAAATATTCCACCATTTCTGCTGCTATTTTTAGCTCGGTCATCTGGCTAAATTAGCACAACACAAAGCTTAAATACTGCCAGATTTCTCCTAAACATGATGTCACAGGGAGTCATGTGTCACGCCGGCCAATCAGAGCATGCAAAAGGAAGGCTGAAGGGAGGAGTGTCTTTGTCAGGAAGTCACTTCACAATCATGTATTTTATGATGAAATCTCTCCCAGCACTACTGTATGCAGACTGTGCTGAGCTGCCTGGAAAATATTAACATTCCTTCTGAACTCACTCTGTCTTGCACATCACAGTCAGATTGTCTTGGCTGTTTCCTCCCGGACTGCATGGGTGGGATTTCTGTGTTGCACTTCTTAAGTCAAAAATGTAAGTACGCAAGTTGAAAGCTTAGCGCAGTTTGATTCCACGTCAAAAATGGACGACGAACTCGAGAAACAAACTCTAAACGAACTTCGTTTTGGTGTATCACTGGTGTATCCTGCAGTGGTTCGAGGCCTTTGGTGCAGTTTGAGTCCCATAAGACACTGCAAGTCACCTGAATAGACCTGTGTGTTAAATTACCTTGACAAAATACTCAAAAAACATCACCGATCTGGTAGAATAACTGACAACACAGTTCATCAATATTTTTGTTGAAGTTCACCCAAAAATGAAATTCAGTTTTTATGTCGTTCCACACCCATTCATCTTCAGAACACCAGTGGAGATCTTTTTAATGTGAGAGATATCCAATGCCACTGCCACTCTTAAGCCCCAGAAAGGTAGTAAAGACATCATTAAAGTA
>CM076084.1:41566029-41591029 GCA_038088235.1 Zacco platypus | reverse complement strand
GATAGATAGATAGATAGATAGATAGAGAGAGTTGTGCATGAAAATCCCAAGAAATCATCAGTTTCTGACACCAATAATCATCAAAGTCACATTGACCACTTCTCCATTCTGATGGCTGAACCGCTGCATGACTTCATCGGCTGATGCCACATATTTTATAAGAGATTTAAATACAGAAAATACAGAAATAGCACATATTTAAATCTGGAAGAAGCAAATGTGAGTTTAAGAATAAACCTTTAATATCCAATTTTCCATCGGCTAATCTGAATTTTAATGCTATTTCTGGTCAGATCTTTCCTCACATTAATCGTTCGGTGTCCCGAACTGCTCTTTCTTTTCCAGGTGGAGTCGGGTGTAAGAAATGTGTCTTTCTTTCAACCTTCAAGAAATGAAGGTTTTTGAGGAAAATAATCCAGCATTGTTCTCCATATAGTGGACTTCAATGGGGTTCAACAGGGTCCAAATGTCAGTTTCAGTGCAGCTTCAAAGATCTACATGATCCAGACGAGGAATAAGAGTCTGATCTAGAGAAACCATCACACATTTTATACAAAAAAATAAATAAACATTATATACTTTTGAACCACAACATTACGTAATATCACTGGTAAGGTCATGTGACGTAAGAGGAAGTCCAGTGTTTACAAAGAGAACCTACAAAGACTGAGTCAAATGGCCTTTATAAAAAAAGGTAAAACAACAATGTCGGACAATTTTGAAGTTGGAGTTTTTCAACCTACTGCGGTACTTCCTCCTATGTCACATGACCTTACTAGCGCGATTACGTAATGTTGTGGTTCAAAAGTATATAATGTTTATTTATTTTTTTATAAGATGGTTTCTCTAGATCAGACTCTTATTCCTCGTCTGGATCATGTAGATCTTTGAAGCTGCACTGAAACTGACATTTGGACCCTGTTGAACCCCATTGAAGTCACTATATGGAGAACAATCCTGGATTGATTTCCTTAATTTCTTTTCCACATGAACATCTTGGGTGACATGGAGGAGAGTGAATTATTATGAAACTTGAATTCTGAACAGGACAAGCTGTAAAAACATTTAAAAATAAATAAAAAATAACTACTCTTGCTAAAAAGGGCAACAGGATTGCTTCCGCTCTTTAATCTCTGGTTTTGGCTCTTAAGAAGCAGAGCCGTGAGTCAGGGATTTTTACTTCACTCGTGACTCACGCAAGAATCATGTCTGGCTTACAATGTTTGGAAGGAAACACAAGCTCACTGCTCTAGTGCACTATATGTATTTATTCATTTTGCAGACACTTAAAAAGTTTATTTCTTATGCATTTTTGTGTTAAATTATGTAACTAGACAGTCTGATCACATAATAAATCAAGAAAGAGATGTTAGAAATGTCTAAAACTTGGAATGGAAAGTCGAGTGCGTTGGATTTTGGGATGCAATATTCCACACAGTTTGAACTTGCATGCTGGAAACTCCTGCAGGATTTTATTCTCATTTTCCCTCATTTAAGGCGTTTCACTCTAAATAATAAGAGATAACAGAGGAAAAAAAGTGATGGTAATTCCTGTGTCACAACCCCCTGACCTGCAGGATATCATCATCGCAGTTCCAGAGCGGATGACTAACTTCACATGATCATTAGCGCGTCCAGTCTGACATAAACAGGCGGCAGAAAATGGCGTTTCCCCCTGATCTCATCCAGATCAGCGCTGGAGTCCCGGAGCTGCCGTGCGCCCTCTGCCGGAGCTGACACACACTTACACTCAGATCCTCTTCTGCGAGCTTTTTCCACACATTCGCATGTTGCATGCAACAAATAAAATATTTAATCTTTATTAGGAAGTGTTTTATTTAGTGAAAGAGCTCTATCTTATATAGTATAATATCCATATATCAAGCAACAATGTTTATTTTATTCTGATATAGCCGATAATTCTCATCTCAAACAGTTTAT
Organism: Zacco platypus; assembly: GCA_038088235.1. Taxonomy (NCBI): domain Eukaryota; kingdom Metazoa; phylum Chordata; class Actinopteri; order Cypriniformes; family Xenocyprididae; genus Zacco; species Zacco platypus. Next base: position 41,589,088 of record CM076084.1, on the reverse strand, counting down.
CAGATTTTTTTTTTTTTTTTTGGAACAGGATGTTTTCTATGCTAGAATGTATTTCTGTAATAAAAGCATGATACATCTTTCCTTCAAAGCAATGTGGACACAAAATGACTAAACAAAACTTTCACAGCCGTGTTATCTTTGTTATTTAGTTTCATCAGTCGTTCTTTTTATTATATAATTAGCATCAACAAACAATATAATTATCATTCACAGTAGCCGCGTTCCATTACCATTTAAATTGCGAATTGAAAATAGTCAAGTCATCTTTATTTATATAGCGCTTTTTACAATGCAAATTGTGTCAAAGCAGCTTTACAGTAATAATTGGCAAATCATTTTGGCTGCACAGCAGCTCCCAAAGAAAATGGTGTCATTGTGCAGCTTATTCTATATATTATTGATTCATTCCGTTGCAAAGATCAATAGTTATTAGTCTAGTTAATTTATGCATATCAGCACTGGAGAAAACAGTGACGTAATCGTCCGGCTCAGCTCAGTTCACATACAACGACACCAATGCAGGCATATCAAAAACACTGATGAAGATCAAGCAAGACTTAAGCAAGCCAAAGGAACCAAAACTCCAACTAATGGAGAAAAAAACCTTGGGAGAAACCAGGCTTAGAGTTCTCCTCTGGCCAACAGTGAACACTTGACCGATACTCAGAGTTACAGGTCATTAAACCGATTTGGAATCGCAACAGTCAAAATATTTAATCCAGTTCCATCTAGTTTAAGATCTTTTTGATCACGCCGGTATGGGATGGTTTGTTGGGGATATATACTATGTAAAAGTGGATTGGCTTGTTTGACTCGATGCAGCGCAGACCAAGCAATGCATGCTGGGAAGAAATTGACTTGAGACAGCGCCGACGCCATGTGACTGTGACGTACGGCTTCAAAGTACCGCGAGAGAACAGTCGGAGCGGTTTCTCAAGCAGCTTCACGAGCTCTGATGACGACAGCTGTTCTGCGATTGGCCGCATTCACCGCATGACAACGATCATTTCGTGTTGATTCTAACGCCTTCAGTTCCACTAATGCTCACAAATCAGTGTTTTTTTAACAGTTAAAGCTCTTTTAATGTAGTTGTGATGTTATATTGTGTCAAGTTTATCAAAATTAAACTGATAAAAAAACGTAGACCCTACTACATTGGAGTTTAAATAGTATATGTGTAACTTGAGGTCAGAGGAGTGAGGTTTACTCACACAGCAACTACTACGATATTTAGAAAATATTGCAAAAGTTTAGCGCAAATCTGTAATGGAAACACGGCTAGAGATGAAAGATTATTAAACGAAAAGATCGAAAAATGATGTCGATATGCACCAAGTATGTAAAATCGCCATTAAACAAAAGAAGGAGGAAGAATGACGTGCTTTTTCTTAGTGTCCGTTTCAATGGTGACGCGTCAATTCGTCTCTTTGTTGAGTACAGCGGCGTCCGAAATCGAATACGTCTCTACTATATAGTACACGAAAAACAGTATGCAAACATATTATTTTTTTTTAAAAAAAGTAGGCGAAAAGTACCCGGATGACTTACTACTTCCCGTGAGATTCTGAAATGCGCATACTATCCCATGAGGCCATGGGAGAGGATTTGTGAATGGATGCTGGTAGGTCATGTGACAGTAACAACATGGCAAATGTAGCACGTCCAAATTCATTCATTATATATACATACTATATAAACTTTTACAATGGTCGTTTGAGTAAAGTTAAATTCAAATGTAGAACCTACTCAACAGTATGCGATTTCAGATGGATTTTTGGATTCAGTATCCCTCTTGTAAGTGAGGTTTGAGTTCAAAGTTGGAACACCCCCCCCCCCCCACCCCCACCCCGGATGAGCAACTTTTTAGGCTTTTAACTTTTAAAACAACTGCGACAATATAGTGATGTATTCATGATTTATATGTTGCCTGGAAAAACAATTATATAAACTAAGGTGATGTAGTTACGACTTCTACCAGCAGGGGCTTAATGAGACAGATTTACTCATGTTTTCAATAATTATATCTAATAATAAAAACAGTGACTAAATTCAACCATTGTATGTTCGGTCAGGATTGTTAATTTAACACTCCTGGTTATGCAGAGACAACGTGTGTTGTTTAATAGATTGTCTCTTTAATACCAGAGTATTTTGTTTCACTGCACTCGTAGATTCGTTTTTTGTTCAAAACAAGTGTTAAATGTGTCTTGTTTGACGGATTTCTGAGTATTTTAAGTGGAAAAACAAGTTTAAAGACACTTAATGGCATTAAGGTGCAAGTCATGTGATTAGCTGCTGTCTGTACTATGATGAAGGTGTGAAGGAAATTGTAATATTAAGAGTTGATGTATGTTTTTCTATCTGCTGTGAACACACATTTGGGATGAAGGAAAGCAGCTGAAGGGAGTCTGCTCATGACCTCGGGGTCATCCTGTCCTAAATCTAGGGTGTAAGGCCTAAAAAGGTCATCTTGTATTAGGTATAGGCCTTATGTCATGGTACAGTGTCTTTTCTTTTTACCATGTGTGGAAAAGTACTGATGTTAAGGGAAACTTGAAGGGTGCGGATGGGTATAAAGCAGAGGAAACCCGTCCTTCTAGGTGACCTGTGTTTCTGTATGACTGTCTGACCTTCCTCGCAAGGAATAAATTCTTATAAAGACAATTTCCACTGAGTTTGTCTCTTATGCAGTATGAGTTAAATTTTTGCCACAACAATTTGGTGTCAGAAGTGGGATTCCTTGGATGTGCCTTTTGGACCCGAGAGCGGACGGTGACTGATCATCCAGCCCTACCCCGAACAAATTTACTAATCCTTTTGTCTGTGTCTCTTCACAACCGCCATACCATCACTGTCCTGTGGCTGAGTTGCGAGCTCTGAAAGTGGACCCTGACCTCGATCGCTCTCCGCCGAGAAGACCAGCAGCGCCGTGGGCAGAGGCAGAGTGGAAAGAGGAGCAAGAAACACAGCCTAACACCTCCTAACCCTTCGCACAGGGGCCAGACGAAGATCTTGATGTGGTCCCTGAAACCCAGAATGAAGAGGAAGAGACAGAGCGCAGAGCTCCCCCATCAAACAAAAGAAAGACAAGACAACAAGTGAAAGTAGAGAGTGTGAGTATCACCAACGGTGGAAGTTTCGGGGCCCGATGGGCCGCTGATGATTTTTAGACCATGGACTGACATGAAAGGAGCAATGGCTCACAGAACCGGATGAAACGGGCGACCAGTTTTCAGCTGAACTGATCACGTTTTGTCAAGTGTTCAGCCCCACTATGCACGAACTGAAAAGGTTGTTTGCAGTGAAATTGGGGGCTTCGAGCTGGCACAAAGTGAGCGGGAAGTGGAAAGAAGAGGATTGTCGGAGAGGACACAGTGACTGGGAACACCGAAAGAACTGGGAGCAACTGACGCAGAACTGGCCGAAGTCATAAGAGTGGCATTTCCAGCACGCATAGACAGAGTAAAGATTGGCAACTGTCGCCAGACCAGAGAAGAGTCTGTTCGAGACTCTTATCACCGACTGTATGAGGTGTTCAACAAATACAGTGGTGTGCCAGAACCGGAAGAAAGCGGAAACCAACAAGGAATCTGGGAGTGTTATTTGCGGAGCTGGTTCTTGAATGGACTGAGACCAGAAATTGCACAAGAGGTGAAATCCAGGAGAAACAGACGGTTAATTGATATGTTAGAACAGCAGCTGGCGAGAAGAGGAAGAGTCAGAGACTAGCAGCTGACCCGAGTGGACACTCAGTCTAGACCCGGGGGTCGGTTTGCACCCCCTCAGCAGACGAAGGGAGGAAAAGGAATAGGACGGAGCGGGGGAAACTCGAAAGGAGCGAGGGAGACTGCGAAGAGGTGGATCTGTGGAACTGATGATCACGCGGTGAGAGAATGCACCAAATGCAGACTGTGTGAGAAAGATGGTCATTGACCAAGACTGCCGAGAAGACCAGCACAAGAACGACTGAAGGAGGAGAGCGGAGAGCGGAGAGGAGGGGCGCTGGGCGAGCAGCTACTGAAAAAGGAAGTGAACATTTTTAACCACAGACACAAACACACACGCTGATTTACATACTGCTCTCTGCAATGAAGAAAACGAGATTCGAACTAAGCAACTCAATACAGAAGTTATGATGCCTGACAATTTACATTGCACGTCACATGCCACAATTTAATTGAAAATATGAGAGTGACTGGTTCAAAGAAGAAAAAAAAAAAAGGGAGACTTTGTGTTTTGTTTGGACAAACTGTATTGGATGGGGAATGTGTGTGTGCGGCTTCAGTCCGGTGGACAGAGAACCAGTTTTAGACTGTGCCTCACTTATCTGTGTCCAAGGTCGAGGGTCAGTCTGGGCTGAAGTAGGGAAGTTTGTGAGAAAATGTGTTGAAGCAACAGTTTGGAGGAAGAGAAGTACAGTGAGAGATTAGGGGCATTGATGTCAGAGTGCAAGCATGAAATTGAGGTGGAAAGAGTTATAAATGCAATTGACACAAAGAGGAGACTTATTGCATGGCAGATATTTGTGCTTCAGACCCTGCCTTGAGTTATGGGCTAAAGCACAAATATGATGAGGATTGATTAGGGAGTGTGAGCCGGTTGTAATCACTGCAAAATCAGATTACAGACCGTGTCAAGAGCAGTATCCTCTCAAAACAGAGGCAATAGTGGATATCACATCAGTTTTTGAGTTGGGTGTCATTAGGCCATGCAATGATTCTGCTGTTTGTCCTGAGAAAAAGAGAAGAAACATGGGACAACCAACAGAGTGGCGGGCAAACAGGCTCCGACTGTTGCAAATTCATACACAATCTTGTCAAAAGTACACAAGATGAAACATTTTATTCAGTGATAGATTTGACTAACGCATTTTTCAGTGTGCCAACGGGTAGAGATAGCGAATTCTGGTTTGCATTCAAAATTCAAGTTATACATTTACAAGATTGTGCCAGGGATATTGCAAATCTGCGACAATTTATAATGGGGCACTCGGAAGGAGCCTGGAACCTCTGACCCTGACAGCGGGAACAGCTCTGCTTCAGTATGTGATGTGTGTGTGTGTGTGTTTGTGTGTGTGTAACTGACACTGTGACTGTCCTGAAGCACTGGGCTCAGGAGGGTCAAAAGGTCAGCTTTTCGAAACTGCAGTTTGTGAAGCAAGTAAAATTTTTGGGCAAGGTCATAATCCGTAATAATAAGTCTATGTCTGACAAAAGGGTCCGAGTTATAAGAGAGGTACCAAAACCAGTAACAAAAAAGCAAATGGCGACGAAGCCACAATATCTCGCTTGGTACGTCGGAACATTATTGTTAAGCGTTGTATAGTCTTGAATCCTGCCACCCTCCTTCCGATAGAGGAGGATGGGAGGAACATCATTGTTGTTTGACCAAATTTGAACAAGTCTGTATACCGCGACCTGACCTTTAGATACGCCGTTCGAGAACCGTGAGAAGGTCTTCTTTGTGTGGCTTTCAGAGATCCACAAACAGGCCAAAACAAGGTCGGTTCTGCTGTGACGACCGAATTTGAAATTGTGACTTCTGGCTCAGTGCCGTCAAATTATTAAGCAAAGAAATTTTTTGAAAACAGGTGGACGCCCAATACCAGGCATACCATTGTACATAGCCATTTGTAAACGCGCAGCGAACGAAAAGGATAATGTTTTTGTGTCAACAGGAAAACGTGAGAGCAGAATTGTGTTCACAGTATTTGCAGAAAATTTTTGTGAAAGATTTGCACTTCCCACAATGAGGCAAAAGGTATAAAAATGCCTCAAGCATCTCAGCCAGCACCAGCAGGTCCTTTTACCCTTGTGGAGGGAGGAGGTACTGCTTGGAGATGGTTGACATGTGGTCTAACTGGGTGGAAGTTCCCCAGTGTAAAAGCAGGACTCAGCAGCAAAGAGTCCAACGATGGGGAACTCCATGGAAAATCAGTTCTGACAATGGAACATATTTTGTCAATGAGGCGATGAATCAGGCGGGTTAGGGTGTTTGCAGTTGTTCTAATGCAAATGAGAATGAGAAAAAGATTTAGGGTGAATTTGAGCCATTCAAGATTCTCTTTAGTTGACCAACATTCATGGGAATAGAAGGGGGTGAACAACAGCTGCCATCAACAGGGCTGTGTGAGCATGACATGTTGAGTTGCTGCAAAAAGAGATGTCTTCTGTGGTGTCTAATGATACCATAATAATAAGCTGAAATCCTATTGGACGACATCCAACCAGGAGAGTACAAGATCTGGAAACGATTCTGAAAAGCAAAAAGGTGGTTGGGATCGTTCCAGGTGCTTCTGACTGTTCGCGGGGCCGTGAAGGTAGCTGAAGGAACCACTTGGATTCACGTCAGTCGATGGGAAAAGTTCCATCTACATCCCAGGAGGAGAGCGGGAGTTCGAATGTTATTGAATGTTGTTGTTTCCATATTCCAGATCACAGGGAGGATATGTTAAAATCCGTAAAAGCGCCTGAAAGGGTTAACGACTAATGGATTGAAAGATTGACAAATTTGTGGGAATATTGGTTATGTAAAACTGTTTTACCAATGGTGTGGATGTGTTTACTGTGTATTTGTCAGTGTGTGTCGAGCTCAGCACAGAGACATGATGTTTAAAACACATGTTTGAATTGAAGATATGTTTCTTGGGTGAAGATAAGGTCATAAAATTGAAGTCTTAAGTAATTGCTTTTGAAGGAAAGATAGAAAAGTGAGTTTTATAGGGGATGAACGAATACAAGTGATAGATAATGATTCCAAGAACATATATAAAAAAGGATCGGGGATGATTTTTATAGAGATTTAAAGTAATTAGATGAATTATAAAGGGTATTTCTTATCTTTTCGTTGTCTATATTGAGTTAGAACACGATTGTTTTGAGTCGTAAACCGGATCTAAAAGGAGTATAGTGAAAAGAGTGGATTTAGAATCTCTCTTCTTGTAAAATATGATGAATCAGAAGGGATATTTTTGTAAAAATTAGTGTAGATTGTGGTATTTATGAGGCAATGTCTGTCCTTATCGTCTGAGAGGTGACTGAGGTTCTGACCCATGCCAGGAATGCAGTAACAGTGTTTACTCGTTCAGCCCGACTTCCTGAGGATAAATATGTACTTTTTTGGTGATCAGTGAATTTGACGATAAGACGTTTTAGCCAAAATTGACAAAGAAATGACCAGTCATGGAAGTTACGGTAAAATGTGTTAAGAGAATCAAGAACGACAATATTTTGTGTTTGAAATCAGGGGTATTAGATCCAGGAGTAAGTCCGTCTATGTCTGTGTGTCTTTTTGCTTGCTTATATTAAGGTCTTTCCCCACAAAAAAATAGCCTTTTTTTATCTTACTTCTTTCACAAATTTAAGAGAGGGATGGAGAGTATAAATGTGATGTAATGACTTAAATTTGCTTTATATTTTTTCTTGTGTTTATTAAGATTTATACTTAACCTTAGTGAACGATTAAGCGTGGAGTTAATGATTAGTTATCAGTAAATGATAAAAAGGGGGAACTGTGAAGGAAATTGTAATATTAAGAGTTGATGTATGTTTTTCTATCTGCTGTGAACACACATTTGGGATGAAGGAAAGCAGATGAAGGGAGTCTGCTCATGACCTCGGGGTCGTCCTGTCCTAAATCTGGGGTGTAAGGCCTAAAACGGTCATCTTGTATTAGGTATAGGCCTTATGTCATAGAACAGTGTCTTTTCTTTTTACCATGTGTGGAAAAGTACTGATGTTAAGAGAACCTTGAAGGGTGCGGATGGGTATAAAGCTGAGGAAACCTGTCCTTCTGTGTTTCTGTATGACTGTCTGACCTTCCTCGCAAGGAATAAATTCTTATAAAGACAATTTCCACTGAGTTTGTCTCTTATGCAGTATGAGTTAAATTTATGCCACAACAAAGGTCAGGGCTGGGTGGGTTACTTTTAAAATGTATTTCACTACAGATTATAAAATACATGCTTTAAAAAGTCATTTGTAACGTATTTCGTTACATTACTCAAGTTTAGTAACTTAATCTAAATATTTTAGAATACTTTGGAATACTAATAAGTGTGAAACAAACACAAAAAAGGTCATTGTGAGTTTTTATCTCACAATTCTGACTTTTTCCCTCAGAATTGCGTGATATAAAGTTGCAATTGTGAGTTATAAAGTCAGAATTATGAGATATAAACTCACAATATTGAGAAAAGTCAGAATTATGAGATATAAACTCGCAATATTGAGAAAAGTCAAAATTATGAGATATAAACTCACAATATTGAGAAAAGTCAGAATTATGAGATATAAACTCACACACTAAATTCACAATTGCAAGAAAAAAAGTCAGTATTGCAAGTTTATTTCTCCCAATTCTGACTTTATAACTTGCAATTGTGAGTTTAAATCTCGCAATTGTGAGAAAAAGAAGTCAGAATTGTGAAACGCAAACTCACAATTGTGAGGGAAAAAACAAATAGTGAGAAAAAGTCACAGTGACGAGTGAATTATACAATGACTCACAAAACATGAAAACAGTCGTGGATCATCAGGTCATGACAGGACAGTTCAGTCGACATTTGGGCAATTTTTTTAATAAATTCAGTCATTTTGTCTTGTTCAGGACAGAACTAAATAAAAATAACAACATTTTTATGATCCTCTTAAAAGTATTAAAATGTTGATGAAACTTAACTCCTCTTTTTCAGACGGTCAGAGTCAGAGAATCACCAATCGCTGTTTAAATGACATTATAATTCAAAGTAATCACTTTGGTAATCTAAAACACTTTTCAGATGTAACTGTAATCTGATTACCACACATTTAAAATGAAATACAGTGACTCAAATTTTGTATTTTAAATACGTAATTAAGTTACTTGTATTTCGTTACTCCCCAACCCTGACAAAGGTCAGTGTACAATCACTGCTTTATCGTTTCATCAGTGCTTTTAGATGAAAAGATGACAAAGAGTCATGCTGTGTGTGAATATCAGCTCCGTTGCATATTTTGTCTCTGAGGTGGAAAAGATTAGAGGAATCCGCCCAGGGTTTATGAATAACCCTTACGAAATGTTTTGTAGGTCAAAATTAACTTCAATGGACTGATTTTATTAATGTGATTTTTTGTCATAACGTCTGTGTGACTCACCTCTTTCATCTGAAGTAGAGAAAGCTTCCCATCATCCTCCCTGATCAGCATCCCGTCACACCGGATATGGTCAACCTCAGCGCATCTGTGGTGAATGTCTCGACAAGTGTTCGCAAATGTACTATAAAATAGAACTTACGTTCATGTTTTATCCAAAAGCACACCTGCATCTGAAAGAAATAAAAAGCATGTCGGCATCTACCCGTTCACCGGCGGAACCTTGACCTCCCGGTTATTCAGTTGACGAAGAGTACAGCATCTGCTTTGCTTTTGTCCGTTTTATTTTGATTAAAAAACATTTCTTATCTTTTTTACATGAAACACTCTCGGAGAGAGAGAAAGACCGAAAGAGACAGTGAGAAAAAGACCGAAAGAGGAGACAGTGTCATCAGATCATCTACATATTCTTTAAGACTTTTTTCAACCATAAACTCATAAGTGAAAGAGAAGCATGTCCAGAGACGTCGTGTCTCTCAGTTCGTATTTACAGGAAGTTTGCGAGTAGCCGTCGCTCGGCCGCCCGCTGTTGAACATCACATCCTCGATCCACCTATTTAAGCACGGGAAGGGGGCAGAGCGTTGCGTCAACGTCCGGCAAAATGATTGGTCGGTGTCAACACCGAAGCAGATGATTGGTTGGCATCCGGGCAGGTGGCGCGGCAGTTCTTTTATCTGCTGAAAAACAACAGTCTGGTCGACTCGCTCGACATGCTGAACCCGTGACACGTAACCTCTTATCTCCATGACCCCGATAGCAGACGCTCCCCAAGAGTGTAAGTGTGAGATTTTTTTGGCATGTATAAGAGCTGCGGTCTCTGGTGTAAGTATTGTCACATTCTGATAAAGGTCTGACACTCATACACCACACCACCCTGAACGAAAGAGATCCTGCTGGAAAAACACCTTAATCCAGCCTAAGATGGTCTTCGGATGGTGTTCCGCCCAAAACTAGCTCAACCGACCAGCTCGGACAGGCCAGGAGAGCGGATAACCACCTCAGGCTGGATTAAACTGATGTTCTCAGCAGGGAAGAGATGGAGGATGGACAAATGGAGGGAAAACTACCCGATAAGAAGACTTCTTCTTAGAAAGGACAGACGGATGTGCTTGAATGGCAGTGAGATGAGCAGGGTGGGTGTGCGGGTGACCAGGAAACAGAGACGTGGAGGAGGAAGCCGACATTGCCATCATCATCATCATCATCTGAACAGGGTTCTCCCAAGGTTTTCAGCACACTGCTCTTTTTGGGAGATCTCAGGACAATCGTTGTCTGAAAGAAGCTTCATATTGGAATCTCGACAAAAACACGTTCATGTTTCACAACCGACAAAGACGGAAGTCTTGCGATTTTGGAGTGGCGTACGCAGTCTTGAGATTCTCCCTGATGCTAATCGCGATGATGATGGTGATGCTGAAGTCATCCACCCTCATTGTCCTCCTCCAGATCTGCGTGTCCTGGTCACCAGCGCCCTAGTCACAGACTCGTCACCAGTTGCATCTGTCCGTCGCCCTCCCCCTGCGAGGGCTGCAGTCCCAGCCTGGCCTCGTCGTTGGTCCTGCGAGGCGGAGGCTGGTAAAAGGCCGAGATGTGCGCTTGACGTCCCGCGCTGAAGTACAGCTCGTCCGGCGGGAGGGTGGGGTGCGGCTCCGCCCCCAGTGCCTCGGGACTGCTGTCGGGATAGGACGAATCGCGGTCCCGCGCGTACAGCGAGCCGGAGTCAGGTCCGGCCCCGCCCACGCTGTCGGTGATTTCCGCTGAGAAGCTCTCCGAGTCCTCCTCGCTCTGGTAGAACACAGACTGGGCGTGCTCCAGGAGGCGGGGCTTATCCGGAAGGCGGGGTTTATCAGGTAGGCGAGGTTTATCCGGCAGGCGTGGCTTTTCCAGTGCTTTGTACAGCAGCTCCTCCTCATCCTGCGGGGGCGGCGGAGGTGGGCGGGGCAAGGGCCGCTGCGGAGGCTCTCGGTGACCCGTCGACGTGGCGTAATCCTGCCGGTGCATTGTCGAATTCGTTCCGTTGCCGTACCGATCGGTGGGAGGCCGCAGGTTGCTCTGCACCAGCTCAGATATGATCATCTTCTCCAACGCCGCCGCGTCGGAAAGGTTCCGTCTCAAACCGGTAGAAGACTCCGCCCCTCTAGGTGTCAAAAGGGCGGGGCTGACTTCTCCAGACACGCCCCCTGATCCCACAGGAACGCCCCCCAGCAGATCCGAGCTCCCTCCGTGCAGCGAGTAGCTGTTGTTGTAGTTTCCGTTCAGTCGAACGCCCTCCAGCCCACATGACTCTCGGCTGCGTGACAGTGTGCCCTCTACAGGACAGAGAGAGAAATGCTCAATTACACAGCGGGAAAAATTTTTTTTCTGAATTAAATGTGTTTCAACTTGAATAATCGAATTGGTTTTGGAGGTTTTTTCAGGATGTGACACTATTCAGTGAATGAGTGAGCTGCATATGCATGAATGCATAAATACAGAGATGCATCTGATTTCTCTCATGCACGTGAGTTCAGCCTCATGATGAACGTGAACTTGAGAACAATTCACTCTTTCAGCTACTCTGTCAAAAACGAACGCTTTGTCATCATGTTACTACAGAGCTGGCATATTGAGTAACTCTGGAAAATCTCATGTGTGTCTCATTGTGACATAAAAGTCATGTTGTATAAATGATGCATTAGTGTCAGTAAATTATGCTTGATGTAATATTTTAGGGAGGTGAAGATGAAGGAGAAGCATGGAAATGACAAACAGACAGAGAGCGAGAACGCGTGTCCCATACTTGAGTTTCTGAACGTGCCTGTAGATCGGTTCACAAAGAGACAGAGCAGAGAGAGGAAGACAGGAGGAAAGGAGAAACAAGTGAATACAGATAAACACATTTAGAGAAAACACAAAACGTTTTTCATCACACACACACACACACTGACCAGTGGCGTTGAAAACTGCTGGTGAGGGGGGGTTGAATGTTTCAGCCAATAAGGTGTTGTAAGGGGAGGAGCCAGAGCGGGTCTGTAGCATTGGATTGGCTAGGAGGTGATTACCCATAGTGCCTGAGGAGAAGTGTAGGGATACATTTCAGTTGTGGGTCATTGTGGTGAAATGGTGCCATTTGTGTGTGAAGTTCTGAACAATTCTAACAAATATAAAAAATAAAAAAAAATCAAGAAAAAAAATCCCCATGACTTTTCCAGGTAAAAGAGACCAACAATGGAGCGTTACTTTAGTCATATTTTTAATATATGTTTTTATAACTAATATGTTTGTTAGTAGTAATAATTGTTTAATATTTTTTAAGTTTTAAAATAAATTGACATGAAAAAAATTATTCATATATTTCTTATATACTTTTATTTGTTGAAATACATTTTCATATATATATATATATATATATATATATATATATATATATATATATATATATTCATACATTCATAATTTTATACATATAAATTATTATTATTTGTTATAACAAATATTTATTTAATTTTTAAAAAAGGGTAAAATTTTGACAATTTTTTAGATACTACTAATATTTTTATTACTAATATTTTATTATTATTTGTTACTACTAATATTTATTTAATATTACACTTTAAAACAGATTAGCATTATGTAAAAAAAAAAAAGCTTTTAAAGTTGTTATTCATATTTTTATATTCCTAATATTTTATTAGTTGTGTATGTTAAAATTTTAAAATACATTAATCAAATAAATTATATTTTTTAAATGTAAGGCTAAATTTTTTACTCAATTTTAAATACTCTTTTATTACTAATATTTTATTATTTGTTATTACTTTTCGTTAATATTTAAAAAATGTAAATTTTTTGATGTAATGATAAAGTTTTTATTCATATTTATTATTACTAACTTTATTCATATTTTTATTTTTGTAAATTAATTATTTTATAAATTATATGTATTTTTTCCTTCATTAATATATGTGTATATCTGTGTATTTTTCACCTCGGGTGAGTGTGGGTGTGTTGTTGATCTCAGCTGCCATGAAGGACGATTCTGTCTGCCGTCGAACAGTGTCATTCCACATCCTCCTGATCCGACTCTGAACACACACACACACACACACACACACGAGATTTAACCCACAGTTGTGTAAACTCCAGATATTTCAGAAAGCGTAACACCACAAAGACACACACTACCTGTCTTTGTGCTGGCGCGTGACGTGATTGGCTGCCGCCGTAGTAGCGATTGTTGCCTCGATGGGCGGAGCTCTTGAGGGAGCCGTGGGAACTGGTGGAGGAGACGTGGCCACAGCATGGTGATTGACGCAAGCATTTGCTGTATTCTTTCTGCACCTGTGAAACACCACACTGTGTGTGAAACCAGGTTAAAAGGCCAGAAACAGGTCACAAAACACCCAGAAACACCCACACACCTTCTTCTGCAGAGCGCAGTGCAGGAGGAAGATGAACATGCCGTGCAGGGCGTTGAAGGAGGTGAAGAGGTACGCCATCACCACGCTGTTGTCGTTGATGAACAGCAGGCCAAAGATCCACGTCAGGGACACCAGTAACAGCAGCGTCACAGAACTGACCGTCCAGCACCTGCACACACACACACACACACACCGTCACGAACACCGTCTACCCAGTGTTGGTATCAGTAACTAAAAAACATGCCATTTATTAACATTACTTAATGAATACATCACAAGAGTCCTCATTTAAATAATTCATGCGCAGAATAAAGGGGCGGGGCCTGGTTGAGTTAGTTAGTAGTGTGTTGAAACACTGCTCCAACCGACCAATCAGAGCACAGTGTGCTTTTCAGAAGGAGGGGCTTCACAGAGACAGGAAGTAAACAGCGTTACTGACAGACTGGGAAGAGAGGAGCTGCAACAATGTGAGGAAAATAATCAACATTCAAGCATGAATGCACGTCCTCTTTAATTCCTGCGATCACAAGATCCTGGACGGAATAAAACACAGGACAGAAGACTGACCGTAATAGAGTTCGAATGACACAATATTAAATACACTGCACACACAAATTATGGGTGAATCTATCCGATCTGATAACACGCAGTGCATTCTGGAACTGCCTTCACTGCAAATGTGGTAATGCTTTATATTTTGGCGGAAAGAGAATCTCCTAGAGAGCAGAGAACAACAAACCAGAGATAAAATTTCATTGCTTTATTTTCACATTTCCAGTAAGCAGAGGACGCCAGCATTCTTACTTGATGTTGTCGAAGCGGCTGGAGTCCGGTTTCAGTACGGTGGAGTGACGCAGCATCCGGTGGATGGTGATGACCAGCACCGCCAGGTTCAGCTGAACACAAAAAGGTCAGACCAGCTCTTAAGAGAGCAGAAATCCTTCAGAAGATACTCCATAATACAGTTATGTTGCATGTTTCATCAAATATTTTTGTAAATATAATATAAAATATCACTAAAAGCAAAAAGAGTCTCACCAGGATAATGAGGGAGGCGGGGCCGATAAACGTCCAGATGAAGTAGTTATCCACCCTCAACCAGCAGCTACACAACGATAAAAGGTGTATTACATACACGCACATCGATATCAGCACATATTGTGGCTGCAGAGAGAAACTCACGCTTTGGGACCTCCGTAGCTCCGGTAGTCGATGGCTGTGGAAATGGCCACCACCAGCGTGGGGAAGCCGTACGCAGAGAGGTAGTAGTACTTACGACGAGATGTCTCGCTTTCAAACACCTCCACCATGAGCACGTACAGCTGCACCGTCTCCATACAAAGCCAGCAGAACACGGACAGCAGGAAGAAGTGCAGCAGACCGGCCAGAACCGGACACACAACCTACACACCAACACACACCTGATGAGTGAGCGCTGCGCTGCTAATGTGATCTGGTGTGGTCTGGTTTAGTCTGATGACGTCTGGTTTATTGCGACAAAGTCTTGTTTGGTCTGATGTGGTCTGGTGTAGACTGGTTCACTCTAATATGATCTGGTGTGATCTGGTGTAGTCTGATACAGTCTTGTTTGATCTGATGAAACTTGGTTTGGTCTGATACAGTCCTGTGTGGTCTGATGAGGTTTGGTTTAGTCCAAAACAATCTTGTTTAGTCTGATGATGTCTGGTTAGCCTGATACAGTCATGTTTAGTCTGATACAGTCTTGTTTGGTCTGATGTGGTCTGGTGTAGACTGGTTCACTCTAATGTGATCTGGTGTGGTCTGGTTTAGTCTGATACAGTCTTGTTTGATCTGATGAGATTTGGTTTAGTCTGATACAGTCTTGTTTGGTCTGATGACGTCTGGTTTATTCCAACACAGTCTTGTTTGGTCTGGTGACTTCTGGTTTAGTCTGATACAGTCTTGTTTGATTTGATGAGATTTGGTTTGGTCTGATACAGTCTTGTTTGGTCTGATGACGTCTGGTTTATTCCAACACAGTCTTGTTTGGTCTGGTGACTTCTGGTTTAGTCTGATACAGTCTTGTTTGATTTGATGAGATTTGGTTTGGTCTGATACAGTCTTGTTTGGTCTGATGACGTCTGGTTTAGCCTGATACAGTCACGTTTAGTCTGATACAGTCGTGTTTGGTCTGATGAGGTTTGGTTTAGTCCAAAACAATCTTGTTTAGTCTGATGATGTCTGGTTTAGCCTGATGACATCTGGTTTAGTCTGATACAGTCCTGTTTGGTCTGCTGTGATTTGGTTTAGTCCAAAACAGTCTTGTTTGGTCCTGTGTGGTCTGGTTTGGTCGGATACAGTCCTGTTTGATCTGATGTTGTCTGGAATAGTCTAATGTGGTCTGGTTTCACCTGATAATATTTGGTCTGATATGGTCTGGTTTAGTCTTTAATGTCGTCTAGTTTGAGGTGGTCTGGTTTGTTCTGATTTGGTCTGGTTTAGTCTGATACAGTATGATCTGATGTGGGCTGGCTTTGTCTAATGTGGTCTGATTTAGTTTGATGTGGTCTGATTTTTTCTAATGTACTCTGGATGAATCTGCTACAGTTTAGTCTGATGTGGTCTGGTTTAGTATGGCACAGTTTAGTCTAATGTGGTCTGATGTGATCTGATATGGTCTGAGGTGGTCTGGTCCTCGTGAACTCACAGTGTAGTGTGTCTTATCCATGCCGATGAGGAAGAGGAGCTGTGAGATGAAGAGCGTGAGGCAGAGGTTCTTGTGGATGGTGGTGCGGTCACTCTGAAGGCCCCGCAGACAGCAGAAGGTGGAGATACACAGAGCCAGACACACCAGAGAGATCACCATCCCCACCCACGTGATGACGAAGAGGATCAGACCCTGAACGCCACCGGGATACTGGCGCCGAGAGAACAACAGAGCGTGAGAGACAGACACAGCGGCGGGTGAAGGGTTAAACACACATGTTTGAGACTCACGGCGGGCTGCTGGTGGTTCATGAGCACAGCGAAGTTGGTGAGATGCGAGCAGGAGCAGGTGGTGTGCGTGTTGTTGCTGTGCGTACGTCTGCAGCCGTGCGACGACCACTGCCCCGTCATCGAGCGCTCCGAGTAATTCCAGAA
Source organism: Zacco platypus (assembly GCA_038088235.1). Classification (NCBI taxonomy): domain Eukaryota; kingdom Metazoa; phylum Chordata; class Actinopteri; order Cypriniformes; family Xenocyprididae; genus Zacco; species Zacco platypus. The sequence continues at coordinate 41,572,454 of CM076084.1, read as the reverse complement.
GGAACAGTTGGGATTGAAGTGGTTCTCCAGCTGTGAAAACAAAACATGTGTGGGTATAAAAATATTTATTTGATGTAATCATTAGGACTGTCAAAATTAAAGTTAACTCATGCGTTTAATTTTCTCAGTTTAACGCGTGAAGAATATTTAACGCTATCCTTCATTCAAATGCAATGAAACCGTTCAAGCAAAAAGAACTTAAATCTGTTCTGGAGCGCTGTCTGTCAATCTCCTGTCGGTCACCACTAGGGTCGAGAATCGTGAGAAATTTTTCGGTTTCGATTCTGGTTCCATTAAAATGATTAAACAACTAATAAAAAAATAGTGGTAAGGAATAAGATTGGGTTTTATATGAATTTTAACGATTCTGATTCTGCTTATCGATTCCGATTCTTATCGTTTCCTAATTCCGATTCCAATAAGGTACAAATAAACCTTAGATATCATTCACATTTATTTGAAGTCTTATTGCAAAACATTTAATGGTAGCTGAATATCATGAACTTACACAAGGATCTTTTGCCTATGGTTTAAAAATACCATCGCAAAAACAACTCGCCCAACTAACATAAATTTCAAGCATTATTAAAGGCAAGTAAACACTCAGTAACTGAAACAATTAGCAATCGCAACAAATAAATACAACCGAACAAATATACGACTGAAATAAACAGTGTTTTAAGATTTTCAGGTATTCATGTTTTCATAAAATGTACATCACAAATGAAGTTATTCAGTTAAGAATGAGAGAATTTTCTCTTTGTCTTTTGTTGTTTGATTAGTTATTATATTTCCCTAAGTTCCCCCCAAAAAATCTTTTATGATTCACACGATTGAAGCTATTTCATGTAATAAAAACTTATTTGAAACAAATATTTATACCATAAGAATTAATCTATTTTCATAAGTTATGCAGTGACGACTGTAAATCCTTTATGAAGTTGTTACATTAATTTGGAGTTTGATTGTGAAATTATTACAATCTGAAGAAACATGGGTTGTACTTTATTTTAAGGTGTCAGTATTACAGTGTAATTACACATTTAATGACAACTAACTACATGTAATTACTACAGGGTTAGGGTTAGGATGAGGGTTTGGTTTAGGCTTAATTGCATGTAATTAAGCATCATTTTTAGTTATTACTACAGTAAATACATGTAACATATATAACAATGACACTGTAAAATAAAGTGTTACGGAAATATGTTAGCTGCGATTAATTACAGAAAAGAAAAATGTGTGTTAATGCTCTAATCCATTGACAGCACTAGTAGTCATTTGCTTTAAATAAATGTGTGAAAGTATTTGCTTACTGAAGCTGCATGAACATCTTTCTAAATCTGCATCAGTGATTGTGTCGTTTTCCTGTTTATTACTGTGGATCTGTGCAGATGAACACTAAAGCACCTGATGATCATGTTCTCCAGCAGGATTTGAGATGATAGAAAGCATCTGACAGTCTGAACAAAGGGTCACATGCTCAGCGACACTCATTTGATTTGATGTTAAACTAAAAACAAATCAGGTGTGTGTGTGTGTGTGTGTGTGTGTGGCTGCAGTGTGTGTTTGCACCTGCAGGTGTCGCAGTGTGAACTTGACAGGTTCGGTCAGAAACACGCGGCTGGACTCTTTGTTCATGGAGGCAGAGATGATGTGGGAGTTGACGGCCAGACTGTGTCCTCCCGCCTTGGGCTCGCCGTCCGTCTTCACCGTGGCGTTTTGAGTGGTGAGAAATGAGCCCAGGTTCTTGTAGAGCGTGAAAACCACCTTCACCTGACCTGATGTAGACACACACACGCACACACCGCGTCATTACCGCACACGCTCAGATCCGCGTCGGCTCCACATGACACATTTAACTGCGATCAATACGACTGATCCCACACAGCTCTCAAAATAACCCTCGTCATCACACACACACACACACACACACACATAGGAAGTCACCACGGCAGCCACAGGCTCGGTGGCCATGGTGACTGTTGCCATGACGACAGTGAAAGAACCGGCCCGGATACGTGTTGCGCGGAGACAGCGATTGTGACGGCACTGGAGACGGAGAGACTGACCGTTGCGGCTGTACTGCTTGATGGTGGACGAGGACACGTGGATGGTGCTGTCGCTGTCGTACGAGTTGGGGAAGGACAGATCCTTCAGCTCCATCTCCGTGTTGAGCACATACACCTCCAGATCTGAAACACAAACACAAACTCACCCACATGACAAAAATATGTTCTGAGAACACTATGAAAACGTTATTCCTGAATCGTTCCTGAATTTTTAAAAACATAACCGTTTTTAAACATTCAATTTTGCAAAGATTATGGGAATGTTGAGTGAAACGAGGAGTAACATTTAAAAAACCAAGTAAAACGTTCCAGAACGATGTATAAATAACGTTTTTCTAATGTTATGAAAGACCAGATAACTGAACGAACATTCTTGTAATCTTACTGACGTTATAACGTTGAGAGAACGTTGAGAGAATGTTAGCGTACATTATCAAAAACAAAATGAAACATTTTGCAATAAGCTTAACATTATTGGCATTAGTTGTGCATGTTAGTTTATAAATATACTATTTTACATTGATAATTTAATTTGTTCATTATACACTAACGAATGTTAATTTATACAAATTAAGAAATGTATTAGTATATGTAGAAATGAACATTAACCTAGACTAAAACATGCTGTAAAAATATTGTTCATTTATTTTTTTTCATTTTAGCAAATGCATTAACTAATGTTAACATTGTTAAAAGTGTTACAATTTAATTCAGACTTTTGATGCAATTTACATAATTAAATTTGGTTATGCAATGAATATTTAATCATTTATGTTATGTAAAGGCAGGTTTTGTATGATGTAATTATCAATTACCATTGTTACTTTATATACTGTACACTATCATTCAAAAGTTTGGGGTTTAAAAGAAATTAATACTAATAATGTATTAATAATGTCACAAAAGATTTCTATTTCAAATAAATGCTGTTCATATCAGAATGATTTCTGAAGGATCATGTGACTCTGAAGACTGGAGTAATGATGCTGAAAATCCAGCTTTCATCACTGGAATAAGATATATTAAAAACAGCTGATTTATTACACAGTTTTACTGTATTTTTGATCAAATAAATGCTCTTCCGCGTTAAAGAGTCGTGCCGTACCGATGTTTGGAGCGCGGTCGCTGAAGTGACCCCCGTACAGGTTGTTGGCCAATAGAAACGCTCCTTTCTCCATCACGTCGAGCAGCATGGTGGCGGTGTGCGACTGCTCGGTGACGTTCATGTCCTGCCACGACTCCAGCGCCTCCAAACGCAGCAGGTTATCCACCGTCTGCACCACCGCCTGACACACACACACACACACACACACACGTGAGGCGTCGTACACTGAGACACGAGTGTTTGTGTGACTGTGTGCTGTGTAATTACCTGAATAAACGCTCGGCAGGTCCGTTCTCTCTTCTGAAGCTGAAACACACAAACAAAACTGTGTTACTCTGATTTGTGTGTGTGAGAGTGTGTGTGTATTCCCTACGTTACGGGGACCAAATGTCCCCACAGGTATAGTAATACTAGTAAATTTTGATCTTGTGGGGACATTTTGTTGGTCCCCATGAGGAAACAAGCTTATAAATCATACAGAATATTTTGTGTGATGGGTAGGTTTAGGGGTGGGGGGGGGGGGAGAATGTACAGTTGGTACAGTATAAAAACCATTACGCATATGGAATGACCCCATAAAACATGAAAACACAACATGAGTGTGTGTGTGTGGATATTCCCTACGTTATGGGGACAATTTTGATCTTGTGGGGACATTTTTTTGGTCCCCATGAGGAAACAAGCTTATAAATCATACAGAATTATCTTTTTTGAAAATGTAAAATAGCAGAACATTTTGTGTGATGGGTAGGTTTAGGGGTAGTGTAGGGGGACAGAATGTACAGTTTGTACAGTAGAAAAACCATTACGCTTATGGAATGTCCCCATAAACCATGAAAACACAACATGTGTGTGAGCACCTTGTTGTAGTTGCGTGTGGCTGACTCCTTGTTTCCGGGTCGGAGCGCCTGCAGCTGTGAGTCCAGAATGTCCAACAGCTGCTCCATCAGACGCACAGAGGAAGTGACATCGCCAGCATAGACCCGCCCCCTTGTGTGATTGACAAGTACAGCAGCGATATGTGCTGCGTTCTCCCCACTCTTAATCTACAGAGGCGAGAAAGAGATCTATCCATCTATCTATATCTGTCAGGCCTTCGGTATCTGTTCTGATAACCCTGACCTTCGACTGACCTTTTGAGCGACCTGGCTGACCCAAGGTGAGGTGCAGTTGCTGAGGTCGGGACCTCTGGGGTTCCACACCACGTCATCAGCCATACACTGATACGAGGCTATACCTGGAGGACGGACGGAGAGACGTCACAGTGAGAAAACGATTTCAATCAGGTGCAAAGGATTCGACGCCGTGGGTAAAGAAACGGAAATAAACAAAACGTGACAGCGTATCAAGCTGAGCCGTGTCAGTCAGATCTCCACTGATAGTTCAACATTAGAAGAGCCTGAGGAAACATCATGACGCAACACACACCGGTGGAAAGAAACTTTCTCGGTTTGACCCACAAAATGAGAGGTGTCATCATTTCCCAGCAAGGGTTCAATCAGAGTGCAGAAGTCCACAAAAGCATGCACTTATTTGTTCCAACATCAAGATTACAATGTATAAATTAGTATGAGGGAAAAGTTTTCAATCATTTTTATCAGCTTCATTTCAATAGTCCTGCTGTGTGTCAAATGGATTTTTCTAAGTATAATTTTTCCATGCAGTCCCTAAATTAAAACGGGCTCGTGAAAACCGCATGCATAATAATTATAACACAATTTGAAAACAACATTTAGTTTTAAATGAACTTCATCACATCGCTCTGCAGGAGAGAGCGGCTTTAAAGCTAACATTAGCATATGACCTTCAAGTCCCTTGATGTAATCCGTATGATCTACATCGAGTCAAAACACTGACGGAAACGACTGTTCGAATCCACAACATGCCTTTAATCATAATGCAGAATTCACTGACCGAGGGATCCTTTGGGACACGGTCTCTCCACCGTTTCCCCTCTATGGGTCGGAGGCCACTGGACCCCGCGGGTCACGCGGCCCTCACACATGGGTGTGCGCGGCCCCTGCGGTCGGCGGGGAGGCCTGATGGTCACCGGGACCGTGGCTGTGATGGGCCGCCCTGCCGGAGCTCTGTTTATGGCTCCCACCGGGTGAAAGGTCACGGACGGGATGGACGTGGGGCTGAAGCCCATTGATACCGTAGTGGAGAGCGCGTTCGGAGGAGTGGTGGATAGAAGAGGGGTTGAGAGAGGATCTGAGAGAGAATTAAAACACAGATTTAACAGAAAACACACAGAGATGGGAATCATTTGCAATTCTGAGCCTTTGAAGAGCTCACCTGTGGTTGGCTGCGGCGGGCTGAACTCCAGCGGGTACCGCAGGACGATGTAGTTGTTCCAGACGTACAGCTGGTTGTCTCTGGGGTTGTAGCTGATGGACGAGATGTGCTGGTACGGGTTGGGGAACGGGATTCTCACCGGCTCCTCGCGGTTACGTCGCGTGTCGTAGGCGTACAGGATCAGGTCTCCGCCCACCTCGCTGTCATCGTCCTGGTACACGGAACGAACGGCGTACAAGATGCCACACGCCACGAACGCGTCCGACGCCATGCGCTTCTCGAAGCTCGTCTGCCACGTCCCCTCAAAACGCAGCGTGTACGGGTTCACCTGAGATACGCGGAAAAAGGATTACGGAAAGGATGTGAAACAATGCAGCAAGTCGTAAACAGGAAGTGCATTCGGAAACACTGATCTTGTCGCACCTGGCTAACAACCAGACGTCCGCTGTTGGCTTCAGTGGCATATATGACCCACAGCCCGTGTTCGTCCACCGCTAGGTCGATGTCGGACTTCCCTCCCCAGCGGTACGGTGATGTGTCGTGGTAGTTGGCGGTTGCGATAATGGCTTCGCCGCTCTTGATGCGAGTTCGCAGGTCGTACTTCACAATGTTGCGTGTGCGTTCCTTATTATAAAACACAGCGCCATCATACACAACGAAACCGGTGCCGTCCACTCGACTCGGCAACCTGTACACAGATACATTATTCGAGCATTCAGTGCGCAGTCATGTTCGCAACACGTTCAAAACCAAACGTAACTCCGCAAACTCACTTATAGGTGGTGGTGACCTTGTTTTGGATATAGTCATCCCAGGAAGCATATTCATACAGCATATCTGTGCGATAGGGCGTCCAGGGCATCACATACAGCCTATCGCCCGCTTGCAGAGGGTCCTTACACCACGCCCCCGACTGATGCTCCACCTCCCGCACGGAACTCGGCTCCAATACT
>CM076084.1:41561029-41563529 GCA_038088235.1 Zacco platypus | reverse complement strand
GAGAGACAGAGAGAGAGAGAGAGAGAGAGAGAGAGAGAGACAGAGAGAGAGACAGGCAGAAGGTGTACAGAGGAGAGAAAAAAGAGAAATTTCAGTTCAACAGCAGAGTCTTCCGTTTCTTTTCAAGCTTAAAGGTCAAGTGAAATTTATTAGACATGAGGAAAAACATGAGGGAGAAAGACAAAAGAGAGGGGGACAAAAATATTGCAACAGAAAGAGAGAGAGAGAGAGATAGGGAGAGAGGGAGAACGAGAGAGAGAGAGAGAGAGAGAGAGAGTGATGGTATGGTAGGGTAAGGGACAGGAACTAACTATGCCTCAATTAAACATCACCAATCACTGGTGCTTGATTTAGTAATCTGAAGCATTATGAATATTCATTAAGTGTTCTTCTGTCTGCCCTCGATCACTCTGTCCACTCTCCATCCCTCCATCCCCCCACCCCCACAAAAAAACAAACAAACCAAACAGACGAATTCGCTCGCTGCTGAAAACATGAGATCATTAGATTCACATTCATAGATGGACCTATTCACACCAGAGCCGGAAACTACCCAGCTAACAGGGAACGTTGTGGCAAGGTTGTCTCAACGTTCTGAGCAAATGTTCTACCAGTAAGACTAATACAACGCTGGTCTTCAATTATACCGTTTTTCCAGAACGTTCAGAGAACATTCAAAAACGAACATTCCATTAACGTTTGCAGGATGGAATGTTTTCTTAACGTTCACGTAACGTTTTTAAAACATTGAAAAAACTTCAAAAATAACATTAGCAAAACGTTCTTTGAGCGTGTTTTTGTTAGCTGGGTAGACACTATTAAACTGAATCAATGTCATTTTTTTCCAGGAATGTGATTATCGAGGGTTTTTTGCATTATGAACGGGACAGTTCTGGTTCTGGACTGTGATTGGTCGATACAGATCATGCTAGGTGAGGAATTTACTTGCAACGTTTTAATCGAACAAAATATATTCTATATTCTATATATTCTATAACTATATTCTACACACTTTTTGTAAAGAGATTTTTCAGAATAATTAATATGGCATAATAGTATTTATTATTCTTTTGAATTGGGATTTAGATTTATTTTCATATTTTCCATTTTCATTGTAATTTTAAAGTTTTAACTGAAGTTTTAGTAATTTTGAGTGATTTTGCCAGTTTTATTAGTTTTTATCCCACTTTAATTTTTGTGGTGTAGTTATTTATTTTATTATATTTATCCAACTTTTATTTACAGTCTTAGTTTTAATGATTTCAATTTAATTTTAGTTTAAGTTTTAGTAATTTTGTTGTGAATTTGTTACTTTCTGTTTGGTTTTTAAATGTATATTTCCTTTTTATTAATTTCATTTCAGTTTTAAAGTAGTTAAAATTTTAATTTGTTGTTTTATTATTTTTTGTTTTGTTTTTAGTTTTTTGAAAAATTTTACGTTTTTTTTTTTTCTTCATCGGAATGGTGTGAAACTTAGTAAAAGTTTTGCCATGTGAACACAATCAAGTCATCGATATGATTTGAAAACGTTAAATGGTCATAAAAAAATAGTCACACTTGTCACACGCCGTCAAAAATGAGCGTGTGGGAAATGAACGGCAGATGAATTTCCTCTAGTGGAAGCGTTTGGTACAGCGGCCACATTAAGTCAATTTTTTTTTAGATAACAAGCTCAAATTTGGAAAACAATTTGTTCAGATTTATGGCTTTGGAGTAGTTTTAGAGTAAATGTGTTTTTGAAAATAACTTTTTTAACTTTTTTCTCTTCGGTCCAAAGCATTCAAGATTTATGTCCGTTTAAGTTGGAAATGTCATTTTTAGGTCTATGCTCAAACAGTGAATAAATGGATTATAACTACAGCGTAAATATAATTCAGTACCATAAAATCGCCTAAAAATACAAAATATTAAATAACAAAAATTTTATCAAACTAAAAAAAACAAAAATCAGTAATTTTTGACCAACACGTGAAGAGGACCATATATTAAAAATACATATTTTGTTTTAATAATTTTACAATATAAGTTTTAGTGTAGTAATTTTCAGTTTTAAACTAAAAATATTGAAAAAAATACTGAAAATATTCAGTCTGAAATATTGAACCCTAACTGAAAGTATAATTGAAACTTTTTTATATTTCATTACACTGCAGTTAACATTTATTCTGTTTCAGATACTGTTTTAGTTATGGATAATAACGCTGATTGAGCATAACAACTCAAAGCACGTGAGCGACCGCAGCCCAATTCACTTTCACTCAGTCATGCTAAATTTCCAATGAGAATTTCCAGAGAAAAATCCTGGGATGATGTTTATTGTCAGTTCAGCTGTTGGTGTGAATAAACCTTTACATGCCAGAGGAAGTCCAACACAAACACACACTTTCCTCCAGAGGTTCAGCGGCGCGACACAAACATTCTGGTCCCTTCAGACACACACACACACACACCAGTGACATGTTGATCCTGTACAAAGGAAGAAGTGAAAGCGTCGGGGTGC